>PYUH01004045.1:1374784-1447037 GCA_016808085.1 Suaeda aralocaspica
TTAATCTCACACAAGCACATACATCAGTAAGTTCCGAAGCTTTTTGGTTACTTAAATTTCTGCAAATGTTTCCTTCGGACTTCTCTTTTGTTTAGTGTATTAATAATGTGTTTGTTTTTGTAGGGTTCTGGTACTTCTATCTCTTCGGAAGAGTAGATTACGAACCTTCTCCCTCCCCTCAATCCAAAACGATCCCATTCTCGAAGGAAAATGTCGACGAAGAAGTTGAGGAAGACGAAGCTCCTTTGGTAATCCGAAGGAAAAGAAAAGAAGCAGAACCCCCCTTTGATCTGTTTCATCTGCTAGAGACAGAGTTCAACCATCAGCAGCCAATAGTAGTTGTTGAAATTCCCTCCTCTCCCGAAGCCGAAGAATGGTGAGGAGAGAGAAATTTTTCAGCTTTTGCCTCTGCCACTCTTGCGAGGCAAGTGTTAGCTTCGAAGAAGCTAAGTTGATGATGTGGTTGTCCAGAGGTCGATCCACCGGTCACACAACCTGATTCTCCGAAGGGGAGAGTCCTAACTACTGAGAATGTCATTCCTATGAACTTAGATGCATCCCCATTGCTGCTGAGGAAGTTCCGAAGGAACTGGAACAGGAGGAACATGAACAGCCCCAAGGGCACCACACTTGAACATGACAGGAGAGGAACATGAAAGAGGAAGTTCCCCATTTAAATCATCTTTATTCTTGTTTTGCATTGATGATTAGCCTGGTTTAAGAAAATGGCTACCAAAACCTTTAAAGGTCAAACTAATAAGATTACGACACTTATTAAATGATTTTTCGTATTTTATACTATTTGATATAATACATATATTCAAAATAAATTATTACTTTTATACCATATAGAATAAGCCATAAAATTTATTTCGTACATGTATAAAAGTACTAATTCATAAACCGTATTGTACTAATTTATATATGCATGTGAAATAGTATAAAATACGAAGATCATTAATATGTGTCGTAATCTTATTAGTTTGACTTTCTAAGACTTCGGTGGCCATTTTCTAAATGGCTATAGAAGAATTCTCAGGTTTCTTTAGGAGGTGTTGTTCTAGAAGTTTAGATACAAACATAACAATAGAATATGAAGTAAAGAAGTTAAAAATTACCAAACACAATGGTTACAATAAGTAGCATAATTTGTTCCACAAGACTTCAGAAGTTCATATAATATAATATCAATGATAAAATACACTACATAAACCATTATCACTTTCATACATGAACTAGTAAAAAACATAAGATATATTTAGTTACGCACAGCATTTGAGACTTGCAGTAGGTTGTGCAGCTTCCAAAATCAGCTGAAATGCATTTTCCACGCAAGTGATCAGGCTTTTGATCAATGAAGCCATTTTCGACCACTAACCATTCTTAGCTAATCCATGTAAATGAGCCACTGTGACACCGTTAAGCTCTGCAATACGTTTGTAAAAATAATAAGAACAAGCTAAGCGAGGTCTCTTATCAAACTGTTTTACGTACATTTAAATGATGACAAAGATTATCGATCTTACCAAATCAATTCCAGTGGGTACGAAGTAAAAGCCTTAACAGGATGATCTGCAATGCTAACTTTCTCAGTTGGTCCAATTATTTGTGATAGCGAAACTACTATTCTTCCACTCGTTCAAAAGTCAGCTGCAGTTTGAAATGGTTGACATGTGTTACATTTTTATCATGTTAGCTTTCAGCTATCTGTAATAATTGTAGTTTATGCTTATTGCCTTCAAATTATTCCTTGCAATGGTTAAGATAATCAAGTAATCACATGGTAGCTAGTCATGTACTTATACTCCGTAATATTTTTTGAGTATAGCCATACAATCATTTAAGTGGAACGTATGTGATTGACCAGACAAATACAGGGGTACAATATAGAAAATCCGAATAATATATTTAACTAGTTAGCAAGTATAGATATATATAAGATAGTACGAAATCAACTAAGAAATTGTGTGAATACAATAACAGATGATTATAAAAGACTTGTACTGTGACTTGTCAAATGATTAATTATCAATTGTTTACGAATATGAGAACTTTATAGGAAAAAAAAAAGGCGAAGAAATATTTAACAACTTAACATAACAAAGAGAGTATGAAACAAAACCTCAATGCCTGCAAATGCCCTTATGTGTCAAGCAATCCGATCATGAGAAAAGGACCATAGATACCTAGCCTTTTATTTTTGATGATTTTGTGAGCTTTTTGTATAAATTTGAGAGGATTTTCAAGATCTTCATCCTCAAATTTGGAAGTGGTAGTTCAATATTTTGTAATTCGATTTCCCCATTGTCTTTGCTTGGCGCATTTCTTCCGAACTTACATTTCCTTCATACTCTAATGTTGACAAATATTGATGCGTTGAGCGTGATGTGTGTTCTTTAGCTCCTTTGATTGGTCTAATCTTTGATATAAATCGAGTTCCCAAAAAGATTATGCCCACAATGATATCATTAACCGTCTGTCCTATAAATCAATATAGTTAAATGTAGCACGGTTTATATGAATATGAGTGCATCTTCAAGTTCTATGTGATTCTTACCAGCTAAGTGAACTTATATAAGTGATCAACAAATTATATGGTCAAAAGGAGTTAGAGATAACACATATATTTTCGAGATTATCTCTAACAAGGGAGTAGTTATACGTACACTCCAAGAATTGTCTTGATCCTTTTCACCTCGTTTAGAGATAAGGTGACTGAACAAACTCTAGTCGAAAATGGTCGAGTCATATACAGTAACTCCAGATCTAATTGGGTTTTAGTATCTTCGGAAAACACCATCTTAAGGCCTGTTCCAAAATCATGCAAAGAATATATGATTGAGGATATAAATCGAGGAACCATCTTGAAAATGTTGATCATAGCATTTGTTAATACTATGGTCATTTTTGTATTGGCTCTAGCTTTAGATGGGAAGTAAGGGGAAGTGAAGGATTATCAACTCTTCGAAAGCACGAAAAAACAATGCCCATGAGTGGAGGTACCATCACCAATTGCATGGTGAATTTTAGTATGACAGTTGCTGCTGAAGTGTGCCTTTGGACAATTAATAATGTGAAGCTCCCATAATGGCTTGTTTGGTGGTAGTTTTGATGTTGCTATTTTGATAAGTAATAATCAAGTTGCTTATTAAACTTCTCTGCTGATAAATTTTCTGGGAAAGTTGGGACCTTTAATGATCTTCCACATTTACTTCCACTTTCTTCCACATTTTTCTCCCCTTTTTGTTTTCAGTCTGCATATATACGAACAATATAGTTACTACAAACCAAAACAATTATTGGATTAATGATGCTTGGCAATCAATCGAGTTTGTTACATCAAGTTGTACTCTTTCGTTCATAAATATTTTTAAGTAATAATTTTCGCCTGTTAATCCTTAGTTTTTAAGGTACATATACTTTAAGGAGTTGAGGGCACCTATACTTTTTCATTATACCCGATGTATGTCCGTATCTAATATGACGGTCGATCACGCCTTAGATTGAAATAGATTGCTATAATTCATTTGATCTACAACTGACCAATATTGAACGTACAATTTTACCTTTTGTCAATTACCTATTTATGTTTCAACAATAAACAATTTTAATGTACCACCCAACTACCTAAAATCATGGCCATACCTCCATTACCCATAAAAAATTACAAATAATAGTAAGAAAATTAAAACCTTTGTGAGGGTGGTTGGGGAATGGTGGTACAGTGGTGGTACGTGCAAGCCTTTTTTTTCTTTAATAAATGCTGGGTGATACGGTGGTGGTATGGTGATTGGTAGTGGTTTGGGGACAAGCTAAGGACATTCTCATCTATTCAGTTTCGAAATGTGGGACGATAGCAAGTAATAGCGAAGACGAATAGCATTCACCTTATCCATTAAGTTCATATAATTTGAAAAATATGGAATAATATGCATCCTAGTTTTGGAGATGTTATATGATACATACAACAAAAAATTTAGTTGTACAACCGATTAATTGTAAAATTATCCTGATTTGAATCAATGTTGAATTCACAAATATTTTCCTCCCTAAATTATCTACTCCCTTCGTTTCCTATTTTTCTTGTCCGTCACTGTTCACCTCTTCATTATGTTATATGATATATAATAGTAGTGGGGTCAAATGAGGTAATAAATGATGAAAGAAAACAACTTACAATTAATAATGGGTGATGTGTGGTGTCCGTCTTAATAAAAAATAATATAAACCTAATAAAGTTGTGGTAAAGAAATATATGAAATATCCCAAAACAACATAGGTAAAGAAAAATAAAAAAATGGAAGGGAGTACAAAATATGCCCAAAAGGGCACTAAAATAACTTTTTTTATCATTTACTAAAACGTCAGATCCATATAGATTAAAAAATAAAATAGAAAAAAAAATTGTTAATAACCAATAATGTAGAAGATGTTCATTTGGATAGTGTACAAAACGGGTAAAAAAAAAAAAGAAAAAAAACACAGGTTTAACGTAATTCACTAACAATGTGTTACTATGTCCACCGGTAGAGGAAAGGAATTATTTTTTAGTGAAGAACCATAGAATATAGAGTTTAGGATTTCAAATTACAAAAATTCTCTCTAAATATCATAATGAATTATAGGTAGAGAAATGGGGAATATAAATGGGACTCTAGAATTCCAATACTCCTAAAACTAACCTAATAAGTTCAAGTTTAAAAATAAGTCCAAAAAGGTAACCCCTAACCAAACATGAGATTCAGGGATATTATTCCTACATTCCAAAAAATGTTTATCAAACCTATTCGATGGATCGGACACAAACAAATTCAGTAATAAAAAATATTCTACTCCATAACTAGAATCCACTAAAGCATGTTATTAATTCAATATTTTAATTTGATTTTAACTTATCTAGTCGGATATGATCAGAATTTTTGATGAGTCTAATCTAATATATTTTTCTAACTAAACTTAACTTAATGTTACATTACTTCATAAGCAAAAAATTATCAAATTATACCTCATCACATTCGTTATTGATGAGCACTTTCAAAACATGTAATTTTTTTATTATTTCAGTACAAATAAAGGTTACTTCTTCTTAAAATTAAACCAATATTAATAAGCATTGGAAACTGATTTAACAATGCTAAGCTGAACTGAACTAAACAATTACTAATTCGTTACTTCTTTCCATCTCGGATAGTTATTACTATTGACTTTTGAATTAATACTATTACATTAAAACTTTAACACTTTAATGTGTTATATATATCATTTAGAATTATAGCTTAATCCCATAGGTCTTGTTATAATTTATATTTATACATGCGCTCAAAATAGCAATTTGAAGTCGTGTCTAGATTCTAGAGTACATCATATAGAGCCGAAACAACTCTATTTCAGTTTGAGTAATAAAAGTAGAAAGCATAAACAAGGGACTAAGCCATTATTTATTACTAAAAAAAGCAGAGAAAAATAAAGATTTAAAAGTATTGTTTTTATCATGTTCTCCAACTTGGCAAGTTTGAAGTGAATATATTTGAACCAATCAATTGTGATGAAACTCTATAAGACCTGGAAGAAACAAATTGAACTTTTAGATTTATTGGATATTTTGAACTGATATGATCTATTAAATATGATTGTTTTCTATTAAAACTAATTGAACTTATTGTACTAAAAACTAAACACGCACTCTAAGTCCCTAACAATGTGCCCGGTGAGCTTCAATTTTCAACATGTGCATAGCTTAGCCACATTTTCATTATGTCGAATCAAGATATATATGGATACATACGCCAAATTTCATTGATTTTGCCCATATTATTTGTTACTAAAAATGTGACCTAACCATTAAACACTAATCTAGAAAGCAACGTAATATGTATTATGTAAGTCAATGTCATGTTTTTTTGGCACAGGGCCATGTTATACTTCTAGTACATCCCACTTTTAATTAATATACTTAGTAGTAATAGTACTAGTAGTAGAGAGAAACGGAGATCGAAAATACCACAATGGAAGACAGCGAGGATGAACATTGATGAAGACGTCGTTGAGGGAAGCAACTGCTAATGAATAGTCAGAAGGATGTCCAATTCATAAAACAGAAACATAAAGGGTTACAACCAGTTAAGAAGTATTCTGAAGTGGACTTACTGGTTCTATTATTTTCTCATCATCAAACTCTAATAGGTTCTTCTATAGATTTTTTAGTGTTTACTCTTAATTCATATCCATTTTTTTTTTAGTTCTTTTGGTGAATGCTATGACTTGAATTGTGATTTGTGAGAAAACTAACAATGTATGGTATCATAATATATAGTAAGACCCTAAGAGGATACGTAGTAAAACATTAAATTGGAGCCTAGGTATGGACAAAGAAATTGGTTGGAAAGTAATAAAGAAGCTAAGTGCACTGTAGCTTAAAAATAGTATATCTACTTTGTAAGTAAAATTTGTCAAATATAAACTTTTAATGTGTCATTTTTGCAAGATTTATTTTTCTTTTGTAATTTAGGGTCTGTTTACTTAACAATTAAATCAGTTCAATTCAGTTCAGTCAGCTCAACTCAGTTCAGTTCAGTTAGTTCAGTTCAGTTCAGTTCCAACTCAGTTCAGTTCAGTTCAGCTTTCTCTTATTTTGCTATTCATTAATCATTCGTAAAAAACTTTCAGTTCATCTATTTTCAGTGAGTTGAAGTAACAAGCCCTTAGTTATTGGGAGTCAGGAGTTAAAGACCCTAGAGTTATTTTGTTTGCAGAATTGCAAGTATCAAACTGAGTCCTCAAGAAATACGATAGTAAGTTGTTTTAAAATATATTTCCTTTGTTTCAAAATAGATAAAATTTCACATATTTACTTTTATCAAGGTTTTATATAAATGTACATATATATATCATTAGATTCGTCAAAACTAACTGAAAATATGTGGAAAAAAACAAATTAATGTAACAATCGCGTAAAACTAACCAAAAATTAAAAGTTAGATAGCATGCTTAGTTTTGGTAATAATTTTCAAGTTTTAATACGTGGTAGTAAATCATAGGTAGTATTTATCAATTTTTACAAACTTTGAGTGTGATCATTAGGCAATGCAAGAATTTGTTTTGTCAAATGATAGAACCTAAAATCTGTCTCCAAGAGAACATAAACTATTCATAAGTCTTACCATCAACTTAAACTTTTGATTGAATTAATTCTCTAATATAGTAATATGTTATTAGTGCCGAATGATACAATAGGTCAAGGATTTGAATCTCATTCACCCCTCCCTTCTAGATGCAATTATTAAACATTAGCTTAAATTTTGGTTGAATAATCCTCGAATATTGTTGTACAACACTTGCACACCTATCTCATTTTACAATGATAACTTCAAATAAGAGGGTCGCAAATCATTTAAAGATTTTTTTGTTAGTCCTTGAATTGAAATGAAAGCTTCATTAAATTACCACGGATACCATATTCCTTGCAAGCTTGTGGCAGTGAGATAATCTACTGAAATTAATGCACTCTACTGAAATTACCAACGACAGTGATATAGCGTTACAAGGCTTGGTATTGGTACGTACCGTGGCTTATGGCCATGGCAGTGTGCCTATACGGCCTTGAGGCGGTGGTTGTGTGGACTTGTGGCTGTGGCCGTGGAGTAATTTTCTCTGATAATGTTTAAAGTATACCATCGTTTCTTGACCTATGTATCATGTGCGCGTTAATACAGTACAAATCTAAGACCGTATGGTGCAATCAGTGGCGGAGCCACGTTGGTGCACAGTGGTGCACGGGACCAATCATAATTAGAAAATTATACACATATATTTTATCTGCTATAAAAGAAACACATGTGAACTGATGGAGAGTGGTGGTAGATGTTGGATGATGATGATAAAAGCACTTCAACTTGGGTAAAGGTCTTAGGATCAATTCCCCATAGAAACATTGATGTGTGTTTTATTTTTTTATTTCTCTTTTCTTTTTCTTTTTTTCTTGATTTTTAAAAACCTTAACCTTTTGTGTAGTTGATTTAGTAGTGTTTACAACTACTTTGTATACAATATGTTTTTACGGAATAAAATTTTGTGCCTTCTTTTTTTGCTTTTTTTTTTTTTAATTCAAAACTATTCACCCACTTTATACTTAATTAATAACATTTCACTCCATAATACTCATGATTAAATTAAAGTTTTATTTTTCTGTTTTTTTTAAGATTCATCTTTGATGGAGTGGTTCAACCACATCGCACAAGGCCCCAACATACATACGACCCTCAAAGTTTAGATTTTCTTTAATATTATTACCTATAAAATACAATAACATCTAATATAAGGGCCTAATTTGTTTTTTTTTTAAGAACAGAGCCCCTAACATTTTTGCCACGGCACTCCAACCTAGTTGGTTCTGTCCTTCAGCGGAAGCTTAGGTTATATATTATGCTTGTGATCAATAAACTTTTTTTACTTCAATTCTCAAAAAAATATATATAGGAAATAGTTGTTGTATTATTAATTTGCTCATTTAAATTTAATAATTTCAAATTTTTTAAGTACTATTTGATTGTATTATAGATTTTTGTATCCTATTTGTTTTCGTAATATAATTTTTAATTTTCAAAATCAATTATCAATGCAACTATACTCGAAAAAAAATTGTACCGATTAAGAATTGATAGTGACCCACCATATCGGAAATGCTGGCTCCGCCACTGGGTGCAATGAATGAGAGATTAATTGAGAGACTAATTTGTAGAAACCTTTTTTATTTTTTTGTTGTTCAAGGAGCTTGAAGGATGAATATCGGTAATCCATCAAAGGATGACATAGAAGCAGAATGGGTTATAACCAAATAAGTAATTCTTCACTACGAGAACTATTAGAGGGTGTTTGTTTAGTAGAAATGTAGGATAGTAGAGATAAGTGAGAAGCGAATTGAAAATTCTTTTGTTTGTGAAGGGTTTTGAACATAACATCTAACTAAAGGGGTACAATTATACTCTTAATGAAAGAGAACAAGGTCACAGAGGTAAGATGTGTAATATTTAGATAAATTTCTTAGTTATCTCAATCCATGTAGTAATTCTACACTCATATCATACAGGGAACGAAAAATATTTTCTCTTTTTACTTAACGAGAGATACCTTAATTGGTAACAATTTCACGCCCGATTTTAAGAGATTTTGAAATCGATTTTCAACCGACTCTTTCATAATAAAAAAAAACTTTTATTAATTTTAAATTTTTTCTTACCTTCTTATCTTCTTTGATCTTTACTCTTTATCTATTTACTATTTAATGTTTGTAGACTTTACACTGTTGTACGTTCCCAATTGATGAATTTAAGTGTTTTCAGTAAATAATTCAACAAAATACGGATTATCTTTGGTATTTCAAGGTGTAAGGTAAGTTGTCAGCTTGTCAATTTCAAGGTGTACGGTCAATTTGTTGTTTTTAACTTGGTGAAAGCAAGTACATCTGTACATGCATCGAATAGGGTGTCAGTTTAAATGAATTTTCTGAACTGAAAAAACATGAAAAGAAAACAATATGTAACTTTAAAATAAATTACTACCTCCGTTAATTATTAGTTGCAACACTTGAATTTTTTATATCTCACAAATAATACCTAAGTGTTGCATCTAATTGTTAACAGAGGTAGTAAATCGAAAGTAATCCAAATTGTTATTATTCGCTAAATTAATAGATTGAATTTGAATTGAAATTAACTAATTAAAATTGATAGTATAAAACTTGTAAAAAGGATGAACCTATCTGAATTGAATTGAATATTAAGCAATTTGTTTGATCATTTGACTTAATCCAACTTAACCTGAATTGAACTAAAATGAATTGAACCTTAAACTCAATCTTATGTAAAAAATAAAATTTTATTTTATCTTGTAATTAATAGTAACTTAATATTTTCGTTTTAAAATTGATTAATATGACATATTATATTGCATACTAGAATCAATGTGAACTAAAACGTGGAACATTTGAAATATATTAATTAAATAATTATTTGTATGTGTCAACTACACAAAATCAATCGAAAACTCGATTAATATAAAGTACCAATACATAGTAATATTTATCACACAATTTTCAAGTTTCAAAATTAAATCGCCATGAAATCGAATCTGAAATAACCCGACCATGACCAAAAAGATCATGACATCTTTTCAAGTTACTTTTACTTGGCTTATTTTAAATTGAACTGAAGTTGATCTTTAAATGATAGCAAATCGTTTTAACTCTCTCCCGAAATGGCCTAAGAGTGAATTGGATTGAACCAAGGGGACAAAACGACCGAAGTTAATATAAATTGAAACGTTCTGAACGCGATTGGTCAACCATAACCTACACCGCCATCCTGAATTTACACCACTAAGGGCTTGTTTACTTCAGCTTAAAATGAGTTTAGTTCAATTCAGCTCTTATTTTATTTTGCTAATTAATTTGTTCCTAATATTATTAGTGTGTTCATAATATATTTATGATACATTAATCATCATTTCTTTTTGTTTCATATATATATACACATACATTTATTAGTTTATAATTTTCACGAAAAAATAATATGAAACTACCATTCAACAATTGAAACAAAAATATAAGTGAAATATTAATTACAAAAATATTATTATACCACATAAGTGCATTACCATTCACAAAAATATGAAGATGTATTGCTGATTTCTATTTCATAAAATATAAACTATCAATGACAAATTATTTTTGTTTAATAATTATTAGCGGATTAATATCAAAATTATTACTATGTCATTACTCCACTATTAAATATCACTAATAATCCGTACATAAAAATCAATACTCATAGTCAATCCATAATAATCATAGAAATCAATAATCATAGTTAAAAATCAATAATTCATAGTGAAAAATAAATAGCCGATAATCAATAGTTAAAATTCAATAATCATTAATCAACAATTAAAAGTCAATAATCCATAATTAAAAATCATTAAAAAAAAACTTTCAGTTCAGCTCCAATCAGTTTAGTTTAGCTGTTTTTATCTGAAGTAAACATACCCTAACATTTAAGTAGGGTCGTTCACATTCTAGACGAAAGTAATCCATTTCAATAGAAAGTACATCGAAGTAGTATAGAGTTGATCACATTCTAAAGCATAATATATACTCCGAATGTACGTAGGGCCTATTTATTTCTACTGAAAACAGCTTAACTGAATTGAACTGATTGGAGTTGAACTGATTAGAACTAAACTGAAAGTTTTTAGTATGAGCTAATGATTTTTAATTATGGATTATTAATGGAGTAATGATAATTTACTACGATTTTTATAGATTATTGGTTTTTAACTACTATTATTTTTAACTATGAAGTCATGACATGGTACTAATGATGATATTAATCCACTAACAATTGTGAAAGAAAACAATTATTTCGTTATTGGTAGTTTATAATTTTGTGAAACAAAAATCAGTACAACATTTTCATATATGTAGTAGAAGTTTTGTATTTTTGTGAATGGTAATCCACTTATATGGCATTTTCATATTTTTTTTTTGAATGATAATCCACTTATTTTTGTTTCATTTCCTGAATGGTAGTTTCATAATTATTTTTTTGTGAAAATTATAAACTAATATATATATATGGAACCAAGGAAAAAAGTAATGATAATTAATCTTTCAAAAATATACTATGAACACACTAATAATATTATGAACCAAATACAGCCAAGTATGAAATAATAATAATATTATAAACAAATATATTACGAAGTATGAACAAAAATTATTATGAACAAAATATATGAACAAAATAATATATTTGAACATATAACATTAGGAATAAATAAATTAGCAAAATAAAAAAAGAGCTGAAGTGAAGTGAATTGAACTGATTGGAGCGAAACTGAACTGAAATAAACTGGCCCGTAGTAGCTCATTTCAATGGATAGTAGTAGGGACGTGGATTTGGATTAGTGACATATGTTGGGGTTAACTTAATCTAATTTGGAATATTTCAATTCGATCAAGTAAATCCAATTGTTTTGTCCCCTTATTGCAATATGATCCCATACATGATAATATTTTAAAGACATGTCAAAACAATTTATTCTTAGCTCGAGAAGAATATGATCCGATACATAATAATATTTTAAAGACATGTCAAAACAATTTATTCTTAGCTCGGGAAGAATTTAGTTCATGCTCAAGCCCTAGGTTGCACGGAGTCGGGAGCGGGGTCGAAAACGAATACGGATACGGGGACAGAAAACGGCTACTCTGAAAAATATTGTTAATGGGTACGGTAAATTATAACATGAAGAATCGGGTTCGTCCCCAAAACAGGGACGAATCGGGTTCGAGGACGGCTACCCATTAGAAGTACCCATGCTACATAGCTCAAGCCATCTCAGACAAATCAAATTCGGTTTAGTCTCCAACCACATTAGGGGTACCAATTGAATAATTAAAATTCCATATTCCTTCTCCCGTTATGATAATGTTATTTCGGATTTTCGTGAGAACTCCTATTGTTTTGGTTGAAATTTAGAAATAACTTATCAACATACTTATGAGACTATCAGCCTTTGAGACAATGAGACATACCAAAGTATATAACTTCTAGTGCCCATAAAAGAATAATTCATATGTACAATATGCCATGCATGTTGATCAACAATAAAAATAAATTAAAGTATCAAATCATTAAAAAATATAATAACAATCTATTTTCAGTTAAATTAGTGTTTGGATCATTTCAATTTGAGTCTGGTCAACTTATACAACAAGTTTTATTAAGTTCAATTTAGATCATTGATTTTCTAGGCTTAGTTAACTAGTGAAGGTCAACTTCGGTTTTATTTTTTTTTAAATTTATTATTATTATTATTATTATTATTATTATTGTTTTTTTTTTCCTTAACTACAAGCTTAATTCGTTTCAAGTCGGTTATTTGACGATCAATAACAATTTAGGACACTTTCCATTCAGGTTACAGATTGTTTTGAGATCTTTTCAGTTTCGGACTGAAACAACTTTATTAATGCAAATGGTTCTTACCCAAACTGACTGCTCTAAATAGCAGTGAATGATTATGAATTAGTGGTTGAGGTACAAATTATGCTCATTAACTACGAGTAATACAAAATTAAACAATTAAAGTATCACTTTTATTGTACAAAACAACTATAAACATTAAACTTAAGAAGTCACCAATTTTATTTAGATTCTATATCGAAGTTATGAAAAAAAATATATTTCCTATTAAACCAATAGATTCAATTAGCTAAGCAAAATTTATCAGAAACTACATAAAAGTGTTACATTATTATTTAAACTTATCAGATAATTTTTTACACTTTAGTGTTTTCAAGGTCTACACTCCTACTGTCTAATCTCCCAAACCATGCTCAGATTGATAAATCATTCGGATAAATTATAATGTGAAATTAAGTATTGACATTGTGGTACAAATATAAAATTAAAAATAAAAATAAATTAATAAGTAACTAAATAACAAGTATTTCATTGTATTTTTGTACAACTTAAATAAATGCTCAAATAAATTTTACAAAAGATTTACCTCATTGTATGTGTTACAATTTATATTTATAAAATGTTTGATTCATTGTTGTAATTCTTTAAGATTTGTTGTGGTTTCCGTCTTTACGATTAGAGGACCGGAAAGGAATGTGAAAGCTAATATGATTTTAAGAGATTTTGGGGTTGGGATGAGAAATGTTTTCGGTACTGTTCTCTTCAACTTATTATCTTTATCTAAACTTAACTTATTAGAACTTATATGAACTTATTGGTATTTATTTAAACTTAATATAACTTGAAAATAAGTTGAAAAGAACAAGAATTTTATATTTGGATGCTTTAGATGCTTAATGGTGTAGTGGTCTACACTCTTTTCGTTAGTTTGCCTTGTCTTTAGATTTTCAATAATGGTACGGGGAAAATTGGAAACATTATCGTTATTAATTTGTGATAGTTAAGTTTGATTTGTTATAAATGCCAGTAGAAAAACATACTCTTTTTTGGGACATGAAAGCTCTTGATAGTCCCTCCCTTCATTTTATTCTTTACGATTCATTTATACATGTTTGTCAATGCAATTTTTAGAAAGCTTATATGTTTAATTTTGTATTTGTAAAAATTATAAAAACTTGACATTTTAGTAGAATAAATCAAGACTAATCAATCAATACTCCATATGAATATGTTTTTAATTACATATCAAATACAAACAACGGCCAAACACATGATCTGTGAAATAGTGCCCAAAGTCAAAACATAAAGAACAAATTAAAACAGAGGGAATACTTTTAGATGTCGTAATTAGGCTCATATATATAGTGTTACAAGGTACTTCTTTTAACTGTTAGATACTTAACAAAAAAATAACAGGCTATTTAAGTCTTAGGTATGGAGGGGCTCAAAAAAAGGGGTTGCAAGAAGCCCGTTCACGGGAATATATGTATATGCTTATACTGGTTCATACGTAGGGGTGTCAATTTGGGTTGGCGGTGCAGGTTTGGGTTGACCTAATCAGGTTCAGGTCATTTCAATTCAGGTTAATTCCGGTCCTTTCTTTCCTTTAGTTCAATCAAATTTTGTTCAAGTTATTTCGGGAGTAGGTTAAAACAATTTTTTGTCTAAAGTTTGAGAACAATTCAATTCAGTCTGAGACCATCTTGGTCAGATGAACTTCAAATCAAGTAAATCAACTTAGAAAGAAGTTGTGGTCTTTTGGGGTTAATGTCGAGCTATTTCGGATTCTTTTGAACATTTTTGACACTTTGAAAGAAATCTAAAAACTATTTGGTGAACATCATTTTGTATTTTTAAGATATATATTTTAGGTCTATTACAATAAGTGAATTAGGAAAATAGGTAGGGTTTGGTGAAGTTGAACTTGAAAATAAACGTTTAATTAATACTTCATATATTTGAAATATTTCGTGTAGGTTACATTGATTATAAGTAAAATATTCAAGTTTTTCTATTTTAAGAGCAACTTATTAATTTTTAGATTAATACAATAATAAAATAGAAATTTGTTTTTACATAACATTGGGTGTTGGATTCTTTCAATTCAGTATAGGTTGGTCAATCGATCAAACGAGTAGCTTGATATTCAGTCCAATTCAGTTTGGTTTGATTTTTTCGGGTTTTGTACAAATCAGTTTCAGTTTAAGCTCTTTTCAATTCAGGTTCAATTCATTCTAATTCATTGTTTTATCAATCAATAAACCTTCGATTCAGTCCAAGTTAGTTCTGGTCATTCGATCAAACGTGTTGCTTGATGTTTAGTTCAATTCAGTTTGGTTTGACTTTTTTCAGGTTTTGTACAAATCAATTTCAGTTTAAACTCTTTTCAGTCCGAGTTCAATTCAGTTCAATTTATTATTTTATAGATCAATAACAATTTAGGTCACTTTCAGCTTAAATCATTTTCAAGTTACAGATCACTTTCAGTTTCAGTTTCGATCAAGGGTAATTCCAACGGGTTGTAACCCAAATTGACACCCCTGCTTATACGTAGTATTTAAAGCTTTAAAAAGGAGGGGTTCTAAATTTATCAATCTGATAAATTTAGAATTCCCCTCCAAAACGAGATATCAAAATAAATACTACCTCCGTTTTTTTTAAGTTGCAACATTTTGAAATGTGCACTATTCATCTCTTAAGCTTTGATTTAATTTTATGATCAATGTATAAAGAGGAATATAATCAATATGGATCTCGTTTGATTCGTCTTGATGTGCACGTTATTAATATATATATTTATAATTTATACAAATATATAATTAGAGTTATAAATTATTAATAATGTGCCTCGACAAATGTGAAAAGTGAAATGTTACAATTAAAAAAGAACGGAGAGAGTAAAAAACACCCTTGCAAAAAGAGACAAAGGTAATAGTATGGGGAAGAGACGACATCGGAGGGAATTGTTTGGAGTAAATAATCCTACATTAGCGGAGGGACCCACCTCTATATTCACATGAAAACGGCACTTACTTTACGCAGTATTATACATGTTTTTACTATGTTAAGAGCATGTTTAGCCATAAGTCTCAAGACTTGGGATGACATTATTTTCAATGGGGACCACAAAAAATGATGTCATCAAATTCTTCTTAAAACTCATTAAGACTTGATTAAATTTATCACTTTAGCCCTTAATACTCAAATATATGACATATTGTCTTTTATTTTATCTATTTATATTTACTATATAATAATAACACTAATGAGTAAAGTTAAATAAAACTTATGTGGGTCCCAATCTCAAGACTTAAGTTGAGTCTTAAAATTTCAAGACTCAACTTGAGACTTGGTTGAGATCTTTAAAAAAAAATGGGCCAAGTCTTAAACACAAGTCTTAAGACTGAATTTGATGATGTCTTCCCAAGTCTTAAGACTTGGGGCTAAACATGCTCTAATACTCAGGCTCATATAGTGCCCTTACTTTAGCTCGTATTTACCAAAATGTCATGTTAAATGTCAAATTGTATCTATTAGTTAGATACTCGAATTCCCCCATTATTAATATAGTTTTTAATATTCTCTAAGGGGTTGTTTGGTTGGAAAGGAGAAAAATGAATGACTTTACTAATAAAAATGAGAGATAATTGAATGATAATACCTTAAATATATGTAATCGCTTGTTTTGAAAAAGAAAAGGAATAAAGGGCACTACACAATTAACCTATTACCACCCAACCACCATAAAAACCACTTTAGAACTAACCCCAACATCTCCCCACCCCTTGACGGCACTGCGAACTCCACCACCACCCAACCCTAAACACCCACAAAATTAAAAAATAACTTGCCACCCATGAAACCGCCACCACCACCCCCACAACCACCCCAGATTTACTCGCCGCCTCTTGTCGCCCCTATTACTCCCTTCAATTCACCTTATAACCCTCCAACCAACCTCCACGAAACCCTAGCATTCCTTCACAATGAATCTAAGGTTTCATGATTTGGGGTTATAAAGGGTGGTGAAGGGAGTGGGAGGGGCGGCCAGGGGTGGCAGGCAAAGGTGGAGGTGTTCCGGGGGTGTTGGATGTGGTTTTAGGGGTGGTGAGTTATTTTTGAGAATAAGGTGGTTAGGGTTTCAGGGGTGGGGGGCTGTTTCATGGCGCCGGAGGAGGGGGGGGGGGGTTTGCAATGCTAGCGAGAAGTGGGTGTAGCGAGGTGGGTGGGTGGTTTGTGTGGTGGTTGGGTAGATGGTGGGGAAAGGGAATAGAAAAGCCGAGGAGGAGAGAATGGTAAATTGATTGAATAGGAGAATGGGGAGGGTAAATGGAATGAGAAAAGTGGCATAACAAATGACATTAAAGGGAATGAGCCCAATTCATCCCCTTTTTCTTAGATTACTGCCCCCAACCAAACGATCTTTAATTAATTGGTAAAATTTTTACCATAAGGTGATTACATATATAAATCTACTAAATGATTAGATGATTTACCAAATCATATTGTCTAAAATTCATTGAGGGTTACAAATATTATATTAATATTTTTGTCTAATATTCATTTTATAAATAACCTGAATTGAAAAGTAACTTAAAATTTGGAAATGATTTAAATAAAAAGTGGCCTAAAGTATTATTGATTGTAAGATCAATGAATTAAATTGAACTTAACATAAACTACAAATGACTGAAACTGAAAACGACTTGTGCAAAATCTAAAAAGAATCAAACTGAACTAAACTAAATATTGTGCAACTTGTTTGATTAATTAGCTCGACCTAAACTAAACTGAATTAAAAGTTAATTGAAATGATCCAAAACTTTCATTATATTACTAGATATGTTGATCTAATATAATCATGTTAAATCCATTTAATTTAAAGATGCCTGATTGACTTCTATCTCTGTATAATCTATCCATATGAATATGTAGAGTATGATATAACATTTTATGCTTACATTAATGCAATACATTAACTTATTATATTTTTTCAATATAATTTGTTATGAAATTGTACTTTGTATCAATTTGACATTTATCTCTCACTTTTTCGGAATTGATTTGCTTGATAAAGTTATTATCAAATTAAAGATTCACAACACACTAGGGGTGAAACTAATTCGGTTTAAAACCGAAAACCACACCGCACCAAACCATTTTTAAATTATGGTTCGGTCTTTTTATAATTCTGGTGCGGTTTGGAGCGAAATTTTTTAAAAATTCGGTGTTCGGTTTGGAGTTGGTGCGGAGAACTAGAAACCGAACTCCAAACCGTACACCAAACCGTATAAAAGCCTAAATTATATCAGGGGCTTAAGGCCCAAAAATGAATAAAACCCTAAAAATATAAATGGAGTTAGTGACTCTATTTCAATCTCCTCTAGACTCTCTTTAAATCCCATGTTCCTTATGTTCTTCATTTTTCGTCATTTGTAGTTCTTTTTTTTTTAATTTCATTCTTTATTCCTTCTTTTGCTTTCTCTTGCTAAATACTTCAATCCCCCAAAGTCACTATTCTTTTTCATTATTTGTTCTACACTCCTTGTTCTTTTGCGTCATTTCTTTCACTCCTTAACACGTCGATCTTCAATCAATTAATTCAACACTTATCTAGTATTATTGAAATTTTAAACTAACTAACTTGGTGTTATTTTAAAGAATGATGTAAACTACTACTAGTAGCCCTAATATTTAACTTCTCTTTGTTTCTAATTTGTTATTGTGGAACATAAATTTTGAACTAGTTTGAACGTAAGGCAATATGCCAAGATTCAAGATCGAATTTTTGTAGATTTCTGGTAAACAATTATGTATGACTAGAAATTCGGTTTGGTTTGGATCCAAAACCCAAACACCGAATATTTTTGGTCTGGTTTGGTTTGGACTGAAATTTAGATTGGTTTGGATTGGAGTGGAAATTCATAAACCGAAATAATATGGTTTGGATTTGGAGTTTGCTATAATCCAAACCGTACACCGAACTTTCACCCCTACAACACACTAGTTATACAAAAATAACACAAGCTATTAATATTGCTATTGTACCCCTAATTAATTTAACATGATTATATATATTTCAACTAGCCAATTTTAACAGGTGTTGCTCAAAACAACTAATATAAAACACATTTTTTTACGGATGTCAGGAGACCGTCAGATTATATTCTGCACAAGTTTAATCAAATTCGTAACAAGAATGACTAAGATAAAATAATTTAAAGCATTTGGCCTAAAATTTATTTCAAAGATTCGCAAGGGTATTCATCAATTATCACACAATTTTCAGTTGTCATTCAAATGGACGGAAGCTTTGCCTTTTGTCAAAAATCTGAAACAACTTGATTATAACCCGAAATGGTCCATGGCACATTACTAAGTTGGTTTTTCTTGACCCATTTTAGATTGAATTGAAGAAAATCCGCCTAAAATGGTTCGAGCAATTGTTCTCACATTAATAATTTAACTTTTTTTTTTGTCATGTTTTCTCGAAATGGTCTAAAATTTATTATTGGATTCAACCAATTGGACGAAACGAATAACTAAATAAAGTTAATCTCAATCAAATTTGTATCCTTTATGGTTGTGACAATTGTGAGGTATTTGAATGTGAACCCCTATTGAAGATCGGTTGTCTTCCTTCCCACGTGTAGGGTCAAAGAATGGGCAATAATTGACCCTTATGGATGACAATACTGTAGCAATTACTAAACTTCAATTATGTAAGTTCGTGGCTAAAATGTGTATGGACAAGCTTTGATCGTATGGACCGGAGGATTATCAGGATATTGCACATCCACCTATGGGGTGGATAACTCATCTTTAATGAACAATCAAAATAACGACAACAATAGTTATACTTTTTCAGGTAACAAAGTAACGTAAACCATATCAGATACTCTCTCAGTATTTTTTTAGCTGTTATAATTTGACTTTTGGCACTATTCAGACAATATCTAATATACACCCGGTATATATAACGGTCCGTGCACCCAAACACGTGTAGTATACACGCTATGCAATGTTCAATTTTCAGTATGTAATGTTCTGTTTTCTGTAAACAATGTTTAGTTTATTATAAGCAATGTTCATAAGTATACTACTCTTTTTTGTATTATTACTTCTTTTGTATTGTATTGAAGTATTATGTGATTGTTGAATGTGTTATATATGTCTCTATTTCGTCCAATTATTGCCTTAAGAATGATAATTTTATGGTTGATTTGTTTTCCAATTACTTTCGCTTCTTCAATGTTCAACGTTTAAACTTGGACATTCATTTTATTTTGTCCATGTGAATAATATATTGCGTGAGACTGCAAGAGTTGTAAAGGCAAAATAGTAGGTGCTAGATCAATTATTTAGTTTTCAATACTCTTGATAAGTTGTAAGCAATATTCAAGACCAATTTTGAGTTGAAAGTTTCAAACAAGAAAGAAAATATATACGCTATTGTTTGGAAAGTGAATATCATGAATAACATTCTGAACATTGAACATATAAAACTGAATGTCAAGAGTTTTAAAACAAGAAAATACATATACCGAAGTATATATTTATATTATAGTTTGTAAGGTAAATGTACTAAATAAAATCCTAAACATTGACAATATGAAAATCAAAAGTAAAATTTTGAATATTGAAAGTTTTCAAACAAGAGAACAAATATTACATATAGTATGGGAAATGAATATCCAAAAAAAGTCTCAACATTAACTATACAAAGTGAACATCAAGAATAAAATTATGAAAATCAATAATGAAATTCTGACTATTGTCCAAAAGCTTCATTCACCACTACTTAATTAGTGTTACTTGCAAAACATGTAAGCAATATGTCTAGTTAGAAATTAGAACACTAAGTGCCAAGTTCTAAATGTTCAAAATTTTATCTTTAAAGCTCAAAATAAGCAATATGTGAAAATAATAACAAAATGCGTGAACATCCAAATGCAACTTCTAAACACTAAGTGCAAATTTCAAAATGTCCAAAATTTTCTCGTTTAAGTTCATAATTTGCAAACAAAAAAAGTGAACATCCAATAATTTACATCAAGAGTTTTCAACAAGAAAACAAATGTTTACTTTAACAATATATCTTATTAAAATCTGTACATTTAGTGTAAAAATATGAACGTTCAACTAGAGCTGAGCACCGATTCAAAACCGTAGGACCGGGACCGGCGAACCAAAATCTCAAAAAAAGTTGGACCTGGACTGGACCTGAATTCATTACGGTCCTGACCTGTTATATATATTTTTTGATCTTTCAATTGAAAAATTCAATAAAAAACCTATTGGACCGGTTGGACCTGTTGTGCTGTGAGCTGTTACTAATTTATTTATCTTAGAGACTTAAATTCCAAACATAATAACATAGGATCTAAATTAACGACATACAAACTAATTAGTAACGATCACAAACATCAGACATAAGAGACATTTAGTTATTGGTTTTTGAAAAGAAAAAAACATATACCCGAAAACCCTGGGTTTGGACTTGATTTTTGAAGTATATATTTTTAATAATTATTCCGGTCCCCCGGTCAGGACTTGAAAACCCTGGATTTGGACCGGATCGGACTGGAAGACCGACACCCCTAATTGTTTTTGGACCCGGATGATAAGTTGATATTTGACATGTATTTTACCCCCGATCCGAATTGATTTTTAGCTCTAATACGACTCTTGTGAGCGAAGCTAAATATTAGAAAATTTGATGAAGTGTAGTTTTGAATTATAGGGATAAACATGATGTTATTAACTTAACTCTAATTAAACTAGGATATAATAATTAGGATTGCATGATTTATTAGACTTAACGTTATTGGAAAATTTAGAGTATGTGCATGATCAAATCCAAGTTTCTTCAAGTATATCAAACAAAGATATTTAGGGAATTGCAAAAATTTAAAACAACAAATCCATTGGAAAAGTTATGAGTACGAGGCAGATAGGATGTTTAAGGTTTTGTGCCGTTGCTCGTTAAGAGTTATCAAATCCGATCTAGATCGGTAAAATAGACCGTTATGAAACAAATCTGACCACTTAGAATCGGTTCGATTTTTGGGTCGTGAAATTCAAATTTCAATTTTTGGTCCAATCCAGTCCAAACCCCTTTCAAAATCGGTCTTAGATCGGACCTTTTTTACTTACAAAAATATGTATAAACTTATGAATCTATTAATTTTATTCGTTGATAGTTTAGAAAAATAAATGTTACTTTTTCACGATATACTTCTATCTAACTTCCAAAAATCCATGGAATTCACAGTTTTCCATTTCCTTTTTTTTTCGTATTTTGTTTTAAGTATTTAAAAAAGTAAAATTAATGTGAAAAATCATTCCACCGCTCCAAAATGATCGGGTCCGAGTTTTGTACCAATTTTATGAATTAAAATTATCGAACTTAAGTTTAGCACTATTATTTCGAACTCTTGGTTCTTAGTTTTTGTAAAACTAATATAAATATTTGTGCGATGCACGACTTATAAGTTAAAAAATTTAAATAAAATATGAAAAATAAATAATTGTTTTGTATTTGATAACCGTTCAAAGTTATATTTGTATTTTAATTGTATTACTTTAAATAATTATAAATTATATGATAAAACATAATTTGAGTATAATAAATTTTTAAAATGATATGTTAAAATATAAATTATTACAACATAAATTATTATTATTATTATTATTATTATTATTTTCATTTATTCCCACAAATATAAATGTAGCCTAATTTTTTTTCTTTCTATAACTCTATTAAAATATGCTTGTTAATTTAAATAAGTTTTGTAAAATACAAAGTGTTAAATTATTATGGATGATAACATCGATCAATTAACCATCAAACCCGAAATATATAGAATATAAATTAAATAATTAGCGCGCAAATAATATCATATGTGTTTTTCATATTTTATACTCCGTAAGTAAGATGTAGAAACACATCTAATTCTCCTAAAAAATACGAAAATCATTTATTATTATTATCTATATTGTTCTTAAACTTCAACGTAGCAACATATTATCAACAACCTAAAATATCAATATTACAAATTAAAAAAATATAAAAGTTACTTGTGATTTTTTTAATTTTTTAATTATTGCATAGATACCAAAATAATTCTAAAAAAAATCTCCTTTTTCATATTTAAATAACGTGTAAAATTATTGATCGTGCAATTTCAGTTCAATTTCAGTTCAACTGAATCATCAAACTACAAACTTAATTAAAATTATTTGAATAAAAAATTGAATTAGAGAATCAACAAAAACATGAGATTGCATGTAATTCATATTTAAATACCTTCTATAATTGTTACTGTGATCCCGTGCAATTACAGTGTTATATTAGAGATATTAAAAATACGTGCAATTATAAATGATCTTAAAATTATTGATTGATATCTCGTTTGATAGTAGAAAAACTTGAACCATTGACATCCTTTACAGTGAAAACAAACTTAAACTATTGTGATTATATCACACGCAATATATTCTATGGGAGAGTTATATGCTTTTTAAATCCTGTAAAGTTAGGAAATTTTTTATGGTGGCATTTTTATGGCACCGAGGGTGTTCATTACCGGATACCTGCGTTTTCGGATACCCGAACATGCGGGTAGTGATATTTACTACCCATTACCACCTAGAAAATTCGGGTACCTGCAAATTGGATAATCGAGTTAAACAGATCGGGTATGCGGATACTCGAGTTATATTATTCGTAAAACTTCAATACTTAATAAAAACATCAATTTCCATCATTAATATAAGACTAAGTTACATAGTAACATTACAAAAAAAAAAAAAAAAATAGTAGGTAGAATATACTTTAGGCTAAAGTATACCAAATTTTTTTAGACAAAAGTATATCAATATTATTATAGTAAGAATATATGTATATATACACACACATTATAAGTAAGGGAGAAGGTGAGTGTTTAGCAAATGAATTGAAACAGGCTATTATTAGCCAAGGGAAGAAACAAGTTGTAGGTAACGAAGAGGAAGCAAGAGGAAAATAAATTAAAAAGGCAGTAGCAGGAACATGATAAAAAAAAAAAAAAAAANNAGGAAAAAAAAAAAAAAAAAAAAAAAAAAGGCTAACAAATAAGATCAATACAATAAGTCAATTCTCTAAACTTTGGAGAAACTAAGACTTAGCAGGTTTTCGAGTACCTGAAAATAACGTTTTCATTACTATTACCTGACTCGGTAAAAGATAAGTTTTAGCGGGTCGGGTACCCGACATGGAAAATCAATTTTTTAAAACAAAAATATCCGAAAATTTGAAGCGAGTAGTCGGGACGGGTAACCCGAGTCAGGTATATTTGAACTCCACTAGGCACCGCTTATGAATAATAAAAAAGAAATATGTAGTACGTATTGAAATTGGTTACAATATATTAAAACTTGATTCCTCTTGAACACTTGAAATTAATAAACAAACAATTTTATATAAAATAAATAAATAATAAATTTGCACCAGAAATTTGTTTTAAAAATTCTAAAAAAAAAAAACTATAATATATAACAATTGCACTTAAATTAATTTTCATATCAAACACAAATAATTACTAAATTATATTGACATAAAGAAGTGTACAAGTATATAATTTAAAAATGAAAATATGGCAAAAGAGGTGCAACAAATAAAGTCTTCTAAAAAAAGATTAAAAAAAAGGTGAAGTTATGAAGGGAAAAATCTCTATGAGGAGATGACATGTGTTAACCTCGTTTAACACTCGTAATTTGTTTGGATAACAAGTGAGAGGGAAAAGAAGGGAAGGGTAATGAAGGGGAGGGAAGGGGAAAATGATGAGTTTTTCTTTCATATCTCTCATTTGTTAAAAGCATCAATTTTTTACAATTTAATCCCTCCATTTCTCTTCCATCCAATTTCCTTCCTTTTTCATTTGTTATCCAAATGAAGGAAACTTCTACCCTCCCTTTCTCCTCATTTCCTTCTGTCCAAACAAACAATAAGTGATTTTTATTTTTGTTATAGTTATGATTAGTCTTCGACCAGTTTAGATATATTTGTTCTGATGTGGTTTTGGATTAGTGAACACTTCTATTTCATCAGTTTTGTTGTTGGCTTTTGTGTCTTATCTATGGTGGATGAAGAAGGATAGAAAAAACTTTTATTCTCTCATGACCAAAAGATTTAAAAGAATAATCTTTCAAGTTTTATATCATCATTCACAAATCTACAAACACTTAATCTTCATAGTACTTTTTTTATTAGAGCGTTACTAAATTTAATTTCTTCATTGTACTTTATTGATTAGAGCATCACTAAAGCAGGTTTCTTTTTTATATCTCAAAAACATATTTCGAGATGTTAGATTATGTAAATTCACTTGATTATGGTGATTTTCATTTATCATATATATAGAGTTACAATGACAAATGATATATCTTCCTAAATATTATAGATTTATCCTATTTTACGTAAGATATAATTTCTACATATAATATCATATACCTATACTTTTTTATCTCTTGGAATAGAGAGGCAAAATTTTGTTTTTAAAAAGTGAAGTTATGCCTCAAATGTTTTTTGTTTCATTGTTGATCTTTGTTTCCACAAGAGTAACCAGCCAAAATTCTAACAAACATAACAGAATTAACACTAACCAATAAGCTTAAAATGCAGTCAGTCAACAAGTAAAAAAACAAAAAAATAAATTAAATTAAATTAAGGGACTTTTATTTCTCATCAATTCATCATATTTGGTGGTGAAGGTTAAAAAATTACTCTATTCATTCCTTTAAATTTGCTACCATTTGTATATATTTCATAAAAAGATTACTCGTGAAACAAATTTAAACGAACAGATAGAGCACTCTGTATTACGTAAAGTATGTAACTATGATGTTTAACTAGTCGCATTTTCGTTTTCATGTGATATAAAGAATACTATACTAAGCTAGTACCAAATACTTCAGTAGCCTGAAATCCTGAATCAATGGGGTGAAATGTTATTACTAATCGATAAGTAGGTTATCAATTGTTGAAGTTGAAACAGAGATATATAGTCAATTAATACGGCCAAGTGAATACGGATTGATAATTGATAATACATAAACGATGGACATCTCATCTTAGTAAATAAAATAAAAAAAAGTTTACATGTGGTATTTATGGATGAAAATGGGTACCAAAATGATTTTCCAAAGTGCAATTATGTTGGAACCAGAAAACAATCCAACCACCAATTATTGCTCACTGACTTTACACAACCAATGTGTCATGCGTCTCTTACTTTGTTGTTGATAACTTGGAAACAACTCCTGAATTTATGGGGTATTGCTTTGTTAATGAAAGGGGTGCCCTTTTAGTAGCTATGAGACGTAATATTATTATAGGGTTTTTCTAGGTGTATTTATGAGTTTTTGCGTTTTTTAAGTTGTATTCAATGTTTTTTGAAATTATCAGTTTTACCTTTAAATTTACCTAATTTTCTAAGTTGTGGCCTTCTAAATAAAATTCCTTTGAAAATTTTTGTTGTTTTTATTTTAATTAGTTCTTTTATTGTAATAATTATTCAAAATATTTAGATTTATCTCTTATGAAACTTCAAAATAGTATGATTGAAGGAAACTAACCAAATTTGTAACATAAATTTCCTAAAAGGGGCACAACTTAATGATATTGGTTAGTTACAGGGTACTACTAAGAATTTTGAAAAACATTGGGTACAACTTAGGAAATGCAAAAACTCATGGGTACACCTTAGAAAAACCCATTATTATATTACTTCTTTCGTATTTTTTACTTGCTACATTCACTATTTACAAGGTTTTCGAGATATATTTTAAATATTAATATCTCTAATTTTATACATGTAAAAATCATGAAACTTATATATTTGAAAGTATGCTTCGAGACGAATCAAAGAACATTTCCTGTGACTATAATTTTACATATTTGCATTAACCAAAAGACGGTTAAAGGAATCTGATGAATAGTTAAAAAAAAATCAAAATCTAGCAAGTGTTATGTAATAATTACGGTGGATGTCCATAATCCCAAGAGTCTATTTCTTTGTAACTCTTTTTCATTCTTTATCATCCCCTTGTAACTCCCCTTATGTCTTTATAACACATTTGTAACTCTCCATTTAATAGAGACTTTTCAATAACCTTAGACGTTACTAAGTGATTATGTATGTATATAAATACATATGAAGTATGTAACGATGTAATGGAGAGAATTTAGATAATATACTATAACTTTCTATCTTATTGTATTCTTCATCTTACTTTATTATATAACTCGTTATCAACACGATAGTTATATCCTAGTTGAATCAATTTCTAACAAGTCATATTCATATACTACAAAAAGTATGCAGTCTCTAATCTAATAATGCTTATGAAAAGGTTCTTTCGATATTGATATTGCAATACAAAATAGTTTTTTTTTTTATTTTTTTTTTATGTTAATGATGAATTATGACAAATACGTACAAAATTATTTCTATTATGTATGTAACACACGTTACCACAATAGATACTTGAGATAATTTTCAAAGCCACGTTTTATTCCATGTAATAATATTATTACATATTATATTAATATACACGTTACAAATCTCATTTCTTTCTTTATATACTTATTTTTATATAATGTTATACTTTAAAGTACATGGAATATTCACTATATAAAGACATAGTAAAATAACAATACTTTGATTAACATTCAAACATTATATTAATATTCTCTATATTTGTCATTTTAATATTCACATTAGCGTTTTTAAGTATCTATTCACTAACATAGTATATTTATTTATATAAGTCTCATTTTTATATTACTTGTCATGTATTATAGTTAGATTATATATTGTTCTCTTTATTTTACTTTCTACACTTGTCTTATTTCATGCTTATATAATAGTTATTTTAATTTTCATTATTACCAATATGCATTACAATAAAGTATATTTATTAATTGAATAATTTTTACTTATTTTACTATTTTGTAATGTTGTCTTTATAGTGAAAATGTCAAACCTTGCCAAATTGGAATTTGTAGCTCTTGATATCACCGGAAAAAATTATTTATCATGGGTGTTAGATGCTGAAATACATCTAGCTGCTAAAGGGCAAGGTGAAACGATTAAGGAGGGTAATACAGCAACACCTCAAGATCAGGCTAAGGCCATGATATTCCTTCGTCATCACCTCCACAAAGGGCTAAAAAATGAGTATTTAACTGTTAAAGACCCATATGTTCTTTGGAATGGTCTAAAAGAAAGATATGGCCATCAAAAAAATGTTATACTCCCTAAAGCTTGTTATGATTGGTTGAATTTGAGGTTACAAGATTTTAAATCCGTTAGTCAATATAGCTCAGCTATGTTCAGAATAACTTCTCAATTAAAATTATGTGGTGAGAAAATAAACAGCTGGTAAAAGAAATAAGTTGGAATGAGAAGTCATTATCTCATCTTGATCCTTGTACTAAACAATGTGAGTTAGAAGTTCAAAAGATAATTCATTTACAAAGCTTAGCAAATCAATTGCCAGATGCATTTTCTGACCTAAACAAAGTGACCAAGTCACATATACCAGCTGTAAATGCTCCTGTAAAGATTGATGTCCCAGAAGGACAACATCATGTTGCTAATGAATCTAAAGCACGCCAGAAGCGTGGAATACCTATAGGTTCCAAAGATAAAAATCATCGGAAAAGAAAAGGAGCAATGATTGGTAATGGCCAAATTGAGGATACAATAAGTTTTGAAGGATCTCTAGAAGAGAATATAGACATGATACAAAAAGATATTCAGGTACCTGATAATAAAGAGATTTCGATTAACTATATCATGTCTGGAATTAAATGGAACCGAAATGAAACCGATGTCGATGATGTTTTTGCATATAATATAGCACTTGATGCCATGGATAATGTAGAGGATCAAGAACCAAGGTCCATGGATCAATGTAGACAAAGAAATGATTGGCCAAAATGGAAAGAAGCAATTGATGCAGAATTGAAATCTCTTGCAAAGAGAGAAGTATATGGACCAGTAGTCCCCACACCTACAGGTGTGAAACCAGTGGGATATAAATGGGTTTTTGTGCGCAAGAGAAATGAAAATGGTGAAATTATCAGATATAAAGCACGTTTAGTTGCACAAGGATTCTCACAAAGACCTGGTATTGATTATGAGGAGACATACTGTCCTGTGGTGGATGCAACTACTTTTAGATTCCTAATTAGTCTGGCAATAAGAGAAGGACTTGACTTATGTCTGATGGACGTGGTCACAACTTATTTGTATGGCCCACTGGATAATGATATCTATATGAAACTTCAGAAGGGTTTAAATTGCCTGAAGCAGTACAACCTAGTTCTCAAGAATACTACTCTATCAAATTGAATAGATCTCTTTATGGATTAAAACAGTCTGGGCGTATGTGTTACAATCGTCTTAGTGCATACTTATTGAAAGAAGGATATAAGAATGATCCTATTAGCCCATGCATTTTTATTAAGAAATTTGGATCTGGATTCGTTATAATCGCAGTGTATGTTGATGATTTGAATATCATTGGAACTCCTGAAGAGATATCAGTGACTGTGGATTGTTTAAATAAAGAGTTTGAAAAGAAGGATCTTGGAAAAACAAAATTTTGTTTGGGTTACAAATTGAGCATTTAAAGGATGGTGTATTGGTACATCAATTAACATACATAGAAAAGGTCCTTAAAAGATTTTATATGGACAAATCACATCCATTGAGCAACTCTATGGTTGTAAGATCACTTGATGTAAAGAAAGATCCCTTCCGCCCTCGGGAAAATGAGGAGGAGATTCTTGGTCCCGAAGTACCATACTTAAGCGCAATAGGAGCATTAATGTACCTTGCAAGTCATACACGACCTGACATATCATTCTCAGTGAGTTTATTAGCAAGGTTTAGTGCATGTCCGACTAGAAGGCATTGGAATAGGATCAAACATGTACTTTGTTACCTTCAAGGTACAAAAGATATGGGTTTATTTTTCTCTAATCTTTCCAAAGAAGATTTGATTAGTTATGCAGATGCAGGCTATTTATCAGATCCACATAATGCTCGTTCACAAACTGGATATGTGTTTACATATGGTGGTACTGCTATTTCGTGGCGGTCTATGAAACAAACTATAGCAGCTACTTCTTTAAATCATTCTGAGATTTTAGCAATCCATGAGGCAAGTCGTGAATGTGTATGGCTAAGGTCGGTAGTTCAACACATAAAAGTGGATTGTGGTTTATCCTATGGGAGAGAAGCACCAACAGTCTTGTATGAAGATAATGCAGCTTGTATTGCACAACTCAAAGAAGGGTACATCAAAGGCGATAGAACAAAGCACATTTCACCAAAACTCTTGTATAACTCTTGTATGTGTTTGTGATCCAGAAGAACCATGAGCAATGCAGGTGATTAGTTACTTACTTTATATTACTAATTTATATAAGATTGAACAATGATATTGATGATATGAAAAAATTGCCATAAAAGTATCGACTGTCAAAACCTGATTTATATGACCTCCTGAAGAAGGCATAAATAAAGTTGTTAAGGCAACTTGAAACAAATTATTGTATAAGATTAAGATAGACACGTGAGCTGTATTATGAATATGATGTAATGAAGGCACCTCACTTGCTCACGAAACTTTGGAGACTCAAGTCTAATATGGGAGGGTTAACCATGAAAGGGTATTATTTCGCTACAAGTGTGAAGTTACCCAACGATATTGAAATCATTACATCGAAAGATATCGAGTTATGTATACATCAGGGGGAGAAAATACGTGTTGTACTCTTTTTCCCTTGACCATGGTATTGTCCCAATTTGGGTTTTCCTAGCAAGGTTTTTAACGAGGCAACATGTTAAGCGTATTATGAACAATGTTGTACTCTTTTTCCTTCACTAGGTTTTTATCCCACATGGTTTTTCCTAGTAAGGTTTTAACGAGGCACAATCTTCAATAATCAATATAATGGACATCTAAGGGGGAGTGTTATGTAATAATTACGGTGGATGTCCATAATCCCAAGAGTCTATTTCTTTGTAACTCTTTTTCATTCTTTATCATCCCCTTGTAACTCCCCTTATGTCTTTATAACACATTTGTAACTCTCCATTTAATGGAGACTTTTCAATAACCTTAGATGTTACTAAGTGATTATGTATGTATATAAATACATATGAAGTATGTAACGATGTAATGGAGAGAATTTAGATAATATACTATAACTTTCTATCTTATTGTATTCTTCATCTTACTTTATTATATAACAAGTATTTTGGATTGACGGGAGTATATTCATTTCATTACATGTTAAGTTTATTTCAGTAAGTTTAGCAGTTACAAATTGAAGCTACCCCTATTTTCATGATAAGTACAATTTTAATTACCATTTTTACCCAATTTGGGTGGGGATAAGACATGCTTTTTATTTCACCCACCCCACTAACATCCCCTACTATTTATATCGGTGGTTGATATTTGTGGCGGATGCTGTTTAAGGCAGTTTCGTCACGTATACTATATTCTGCGTATCTCTCTTCAATCCAACATGACTTTAAATAGGGAAATTAAGACAGTTCCGTCAAATATACTATATGTCTCTCTTCAATCCAACATTCAAGTTTCGTCGCGTATACTATACAATACTATACTATACAATACTCTTTGTTTCCACATTGTATAAGGGGCAGTTCTTCATCCCGTCAGCATTATGAAGCCCTAACTTCCTTACCATCTAAAAAACCCTCAAATTTTAGGCAAAACTCTTATTATTCCACGTATGCATTGAGTATCATTACAAAAAAATTATTATTGCGATGTAAAGAAAATTTTTCAAATTAATATTTAACAAAATTTGGTTGGACACATTACCACGTCATACAAAGCCTAATTTCAACCCACCGTACACCATTCAATAGCAAACTTAATTTCACTGTCTAATAGCGAAGCTTAATTCCATCACCCAAACATCATTTATCATTAATATTGATGCATAATTTTTCATCTTCAAAATAGAAAATGTAAGCCATCATTTGCGATGATGAGTAATCAAGATTTTTCAAACCACTTGGACTTTATCTAAATCAGAAATTGGGCTTTTAGTTTTTAAAAAAATAAAGATATTGTTTATGCTAAAATCTGCTCTAGCTAGCAAATCTTAGCTGGCTCCGGCTATAGCTAAATAATTATTGGTTTTGTTTCCTTTGATGCAGAAATAAAGTAGTGCAAGGACAAGAGTGGGGGAGACACCAGATGTAGTGACGCGGAAAACCCCCCTAAATCAGGGTAAAAAATCACGGGTGGCTTTGAGTCTACCAGTCCACTAGTTAATAAGATTGTTTCCAATTACAATGTATGATGCTAGCTAGGTAGCTCTAATCTACTACAGCTAAGTATCTAGCTTAGAAAATGCAAATAGAATATATGTTGTTCGTACAATTGAATAATAATAATAAAGTATTGATTTTCGTATGATTGTATTGTGTGTTGTATCTTTTTTCTTCCTCTTATTTATAGAATAACTGCTCCTCATAGCCGTTTTCCCTTCTTAGAGCTGGTTGCTGCTTCTCGAATGTATCTAGCTCGGATTATGTGCTAGATTCAAGTTGATTTGAGATGCGGTTCCTATTTTTTTGGCATGATCTCTTGAATATCTCTGACTCTAAGTTCCACGTTCTCCTTCTTCAAGAAGCATCTTGAATTATTCTTCTTCTGACTCCTTAATTCACGGACCCACTATCTTGACCGATTCTAAGCTGTAGCCGCTAGCTGAGTACCTGCATAGCTGGCAATCAAGATGGATTACAGGTAGAAAATTTAGCCATAACAGATATGCAGAAAGAAATATGTGGAAAATTCTAAAAGGAGAGATTGATACTCAAATTACAAATCCGAGCAAACTATTGATTGGAAATAACTAAATGTTCGTCTTTGACAAGGCTAGTAGCGTACTTATTAAAAATAATTTGACAACTCCAAATAATGTATTTAGGAAGTAGAGATCGAATCCTCAGGGAGACACTGAATTTTTACTAATTCGAAAAAGCTACTTTGTTGTAAACAACCTTTGTATTAGTGGAAAATATTATGCAAATATTCTAATAATGTTATTTTTCTAGTCGTGTGTTTTGGTTAGGTGTATATTAGTTGTAGATTTGTTTCTTAGTTTGACTTTATTTTCCTAGTAAAGTCCTTTTATGTATAGCAAGTAGTTTGTATATATAGTCTGACAAGGTTAATGAGAAAGGGGTGAAAACTCATTCCACAAAACTCTTCATGGTATCAGGGCGTCTCAAGAACAGGAAACTAGCTACTGCCATATTTTAATTTTTTTTGTAATTTGACGAAGCACGAAGTCTGATTATTTTCATCTCTTCATGGGTGAGGACACTACTAAATCCAATTCTACCAAACCGATGACACCACTCGACATCACCTCTCCGTAATATCTCCACCTTGCCGATGGACCACAAATCACAATTTGCCCCATTGTGTTGCGTGGTGAAAATTATAACGAATGGGTTCGTTCGATGCGTAACAACAAGCTTGACACCCAGAAGAGTCACTTTGGGTAACTGTGAACTCCACTCTAGTGGGATGGATTCACAATTTACCTTTGATCTAGTTCTACGATCATCCGTACCCCAACCTGATGATGTGAACGACATGTGGGATGATTTACGTTAACGTTTCTCGATTGGAAACGACCTGAGAATTCACGAATTGAAGTCTCTCTTGTTTGAATGCAATAAGCGGGGTAAATGTATTATGAACTAATTGCGAAAACTTTCGGATAAATTAGCAAGATATGCCAAATTCTCAACGTGTACATGTGTTGCTGCTAGTGAGTCACTCAAGGAGAAGGAGGATGAAAGGGTACATGATTTTTGACTGGTTTAGATCCTAATCTTTAAGGAAATGTTGTATCAACTATATTGATGATGGGTCCATTGCCAAGTCTGAACACGACTTATGCTAAAGTTGTTACCGAAGAACGTCACCAAACTGTTGCTCGTACCCAAGACACAAAATATGAAGTTGCAGATTTTGCTGCTCAAGGTAGATTAACTAGCCGTGACACCAATCAAACCCGAACCCATATGGTATGCTCTCATTGTGCTAAGCATGGACATGATAAGGACAATTGTTTCTAATTAATTTGATTTCCAAAATGGTGGTATTCTAAAATCGTGAAGCAAGGTCACAGGGACGAGGTGGAGGTCGCACTGGTCAGGGGGAAAATAAAGGGGGTGGTCGCGGAGGACATCCCTCACGGAAAGTAGAGTTCTTTTTGCCTGAGTTTCGTGATAGTAGTACAAATAAGTAAAAATAAGGCAAAAAATATTTTTGATTTGATTCATTGTGACATTTGGGGTGCATATAATGTTGCTTCAAGTAATGATTCTCATTATTTTTTAACCATTGTTGATGATTGCTCTAGAGCTGTGTGGGTCTATTTGATGTCTACTAAATCTGAGGTACCTCAAGTTATTAAGGATTTTTGTGCTATGGTGAAAACACAATTTGATAAGCATGTTAAAATTCTTAGAAGTGATAAAGGTCAAGAGTTTTTATGCTTAAAACGATTTTATGCTGAACATGGTATCCTTCATCAAACCTCTTGTGTGGACACACCTCAACAAAATGCTCGAGTTGAACGCAAACATAAACACATACTCAACTTAGCTCGAGCTTTACTCTTTCAAGGTGGTTTACCTATTTCTTTTTGGGGGGGAAAGTGTCCTCACTGCAGCCCATGTTATAAATTGTACCCCCACTCAATTACTCAATGGTAAAACACCTCATGAAATACTCTTTGGTACGGCTCCTCGATATGATTTACTCCGAGTTTTTGGCAGTCTCTGTTTTGCTAAAAACAGACCTCGGATTAATGATAAGTTTGCTAGTCGTTCTCGTCATTGTATTTTTGTTGGGTACCCTTTTGGGAAGAAAGGACGGCGTCTTTGACTTGGAGAAGGAGGAGTATTTCGTGTCTCAGGATGTTATTTTTTATGAAAATAATTTTCCAATTGCTAGTGCTCAAGAACATGTTTGTATGAATGACAATGTGCCTAATGATGATCGTCCATATTTTTGAGGATGATAATCTTAATAATTATATTATGATAATCGAGGGAGATTATAGAGTGTGATTTGAGTAAGGATAAAATTGCAAGTGCACAACAACGTATTGACACGAATAATTTGGTTGGTGAACTAAGTGCTACACATGAGCAACATAGCACTCAAGAACTTTGATGGTGAATGTTCCTTTACAAGTGAGGTGGATAAGGCAAGGCATGATTTAAATAATGTAGATGGAGAAATTTCTCAATCTACTGGCAGGGGACATCGAATAAAGAAGCCTTCTTCTAAGCTTCAAGGTTACATTACTTATACTGTGCATATTATAGACCCTGTCTCCTCACCTACACCCGCTTCAACAACGTCCTCAGGTACTCCTTTTCCAATTGCTTATTATATAAATTGCGACAAGTTTTCTGTGAGACACAAAAATTTTCTGGCAGCTATTACTACCGTAATTCAACCAAAATCATTCAAAGAAGCGGTCAAGGATCCAGGATGGCGTAAAGCTATGCAAGAGGAGATCGATGCTCTTGAGCGCAATGGAACTTGGACTATTGAAGATTTGCCCCCGGGAAAGAAGCCTCTTGCTTGGTTGCAAATGGGTTTATAATGTAAAGTATCGTTAAGATGGTACTATTGAACGCTTGAAAGGGCGTTTGGTTGTATATGGAAATAGATAAGTTGAAGGCATTGACTTTAATGAGACATTTGCTCCCGTTGTTAAAATAGTCATGGTTCGTACGTTATGGCTATAGCGGTAGCTCAGAAGTGGGAATTGCATCAAATGGATGTGCACAATGCTTTTTTACATGGTAATCTTATTGAGGAGGTATATATGCAATTGCCTCCTAGATTTTTTACAAAAGCTCCCGGTAAAGTATGCCGTTTAAGAAAGTCATTGTATGGTTTACGCCAAGCGCCTCAAAATTGGTTTGCTAAGCTCTCAAATGCATTAAAAGATATAGGATTTACTCAATCCTATGCTGATTACTCCCTATTTAATTATTCAAAACATGGTGTTATCTTGCATGTCCTTGTTTATGTTGATGACATAATTATTACAGGGTCTTCTACTTCGGCGATCGAAAAATTCAAGACTCGGCTTAGTACCAAATTTCATATGAAGGATTTAGGAATACTCAAGTATTTTTTGAGTATAGAAGTGGCTCGTGGAAAAGAGGGGTTGTTCTTGTCTCAAAGAAAATATGCACTTGACATTATTAGTGAAGCTGGACTGTTGGGAGCTCGACCCATTTCAACACCAATGGAGGAAAATCACAAACTTGCTAAAATTAATGGTACTATTCTCAAAGACCCAGAATGTTATAGGCGTCTAGTTGGTCGCCTAATATATTTGACTCTTACTCGACCTGAGTTATGCTTTACGGTTCATACTTTAGCTCAATTTATGGGTGATCCTCGAGTTGAGCATTGGGATGCGGCTTTAAGAGTTTTGAGGTATTAGAAAGGTTGTCCTGGACAAGGTATTTTGCTGCGTGGTGATAGTAATTTTCAACTCTATGGTTTTTGAGATAGTGATTGGGCAAGTTGTCCTTTAACTAGGAGATCATTGACAGGTTATTTTGTATATTTAGGCTCGTTTCCTATTTCTTGGAAAACAAAAAAACAACCCAATGTTTCTCGTTCTTAGGCAAAGGCCGAATATCGGTCTTTGGCAAGTGCCACTTGTGAACTAAAATGGTTGAAATCCCTTTTGGCTTGTTTTGGGATATTTCATGTACGTCTAATGCGATTGTTTTGTGATAGTCAAGCTGCTATTTATATTGTTGCTAATCCTGTATTTCATGAGCGAACGAAGCATATTGAGATGGATTGTCATTTTATTCGCGATGCCATACAAAATGGCACAATTGCTACCTCTTCTGTTCGTACAGGGGCTCAATTAGCGATGTTGGAGTGGCCCAAATCTTAAGGCCCAATGCTTTTCACTTCCTTAGGAGAATGAATATTCTAGAGTATTGTGATGATTATTCTATCATCATCCTTATTAATCTAGAGTGTTCTATCTAGACTATTCTTGTCTAGATATTTTCATTCTACATCCCTTCACTCTAGATTTCTCCATTCTAGATCTTTCCACTCTAGACTATTCTATCACCTACATCACCCTACCATCCTCACCTATAAATAGAGGATGTCACTCCACTTCAAAAGCATCCACAAAAATATTCTCCCAAAAGCATCCACAAAACACTTTCAAGCCTTCCCCATCAAAATAGCCTTTCTACTACCAAACCACTCCTAAATACTCTCCTCCTTATTCCACTATTCCCTTTTATTCACATATCTTTTGTGAGTTGTATTGTGAGAGTTTCATTGTAATATTTCTACCCTAATATTTAGGGTCTATCTTGTACTCTCATATTATATATAGTGGAATTTTGGTGCTCGTCGTCCGTGGGTTTTTTGCCTCTATTGAGGATTTTTCCACGTTAAATCTTGTGTGTTCTTTTATTGCTTATCTTACTTTTAACTTCTTTTATTTCTCGATTTATCACGTTTCCGCTAGCGCTCTTACCCTAACAACAGGTATCAGAGCCAAAGGTTAACAATGTCGACTGTCACCAAGTTCGACATCGAGAAATTCGATGGTAAGATAAGCTTCAGCATCTGGAGGATCCAGATGAAAGCCGTTCTTACTCAGAACGGATTGAAGAAGGCATTGGATGGTAAATCTAAGAAGCCGTCATCTATGACTGACGAGCAATGGCAAGAGCTAGATGAGAAGGCTCTATCCGCCATACAATTATGTCTTACAAAGGAGGTTCTTCGAGAAGTTGTTCATGAGGAGACCGCTTCCGGGCTTTGGTTGAAGTTGGAGTCGCTCTACATGACTAAGAGTCTAGCAAACAAACTCCGGCTCAAGGAAAGGCTTTACACTATTCGTATGGCCGAAGGTACGTCCATCCAATCTCATCTTAATGAATTCAACTCCATCATCATTGATCTTGAGAATTTGGATGTTGAAATTGATGACGAGGATAAGGCCGTATTATTAATCGTTTCCCTACCTCCCTCTTATAAACATTTTAAGGAAATTATGCTTTATGGTAGTAATGATTCACTTACATTTGAAGATGTTAAATCAAACCTACTCTCAAAAGAAAAATATGACCTTGAAGCAAATAATGGAGATAAAGCTGAAGGATTAAATGTAAGAGGGAGATCACATGAAAGAGGAAACACACATAAAAAGAAATTTCGATCTAAATCTAGGGGACGTAAACCTAATGTTACCTGTCGCTATTGTAAGAAACTAGGGCACGATGTTTCTGAGTGCTTTAAATTGAAAAATAAGAAGGAGAAAGAAGACAAACCTAAACAGCCTCAGAAACCCGCCGAAGCTAGTTTTATTGAAACTGACTCTGAAGGTGACTCGGTGTTACTAGCAACTTCTGAAAAGAAGGGCTTTAATGAATGGATTCTTGATTCTGGTTGCACCTATCATATGTGTCCTCATAGGGACTGGTTTACCACATATGAATCTGTTGATTGTGGTACTGTCTTAATGGGAAACGATGTTTCCTGTAAGGCAATTGGAATGGGTTCAATCAAAATCAAGACCCATGATGGTACTGTCAGGACTCTGACAAAGGTTCGTCATATTCCTGACTTAAAACGCAATCTAATCTCACTGGGTACTCTGGAGTCTCTTGGATATAGATTCTCAGCTGAAGGTGGAGTTTTGAAGGTCACCAAAGGTGCCCTAGTTGTCATGAAAGCCACAAGAAGTGGTAGTCTGTATGTCCTACAGGGACATACAGTGACAGGTTCAATAGCCGTTTCATCCTCACTTTCTGAGTCTGATCTTACTCAATTATGGCATAAACGCCTCGGCCATATGAGTGAGAAAGGCATGGACATCCTGAGCAAACGTGGACTTCTTGGCTCACCTGGCACGGGTAAGCTAGAATTCTGTGAGCACTGTGTCTATGGAAAACAAAAGAAAGTAAGTTTCTCTACTGCTACTCACAGAACTAAGGGTATTCTTGATTATGTCCACTCTGATTTATGGGGGCCTTCTAAGGTCGCCTCTTATTCTGGTAAACGCTACTTTATGTCCATTATTGATGATTTTTCTCGTAAAGTCTGGATTTATTTCTTGAGGCATAAAAATGAGGCTTTTCCAACTTTCAAGAAGTGGAAAGCTCTCGTGGAGAACCAGACTGGAAGAAAAATCAAGAAGCTCAGGACTGATCGAGGTATGGAGTTTTGTGATGGAGAATTTGAGGAGTTCTGTGCTCAAGCCGGTATTGCTAGACACAAGACTCTGCCCTACAAGCCTCAACAAAATGGAGTTGCTGAACGGATGAACAGAACCATTCTAGAAAGAGCTCGTTGCATGCTCTCCAATGCTGGATTGTGGCATCGCCGTGATTTGTGGACGGAAGCAGTATCCACGGCAGCTTATATAGTCAATCGCTCTCCACATTCTTCTATTGACTTCAAAATTCCAGAGGAGATATGGTCAGGTACAACTGTTGACTACTCCTTTCTTAAAGTTTTTGGTTGTACCGCTTATGCTCATGTTAATGATGGGAAACTAGCTCCTAGAGCCGTCAAATGCATTTTCATTGGCTATTCTTCTGAATCAAAAGGCTATAGGCTGTGGAATCTCGAAACTAAGAAAGTCATTCTTAGTCGAGATGTTACTTTCAATGAAAATGCTATGGTAAAATCCTCGACTTTGGATTCTTCTATTCCTTCTCCCACAGGTGATCAGCAGGGTGTTGGTGAGAAGGTGGAGCTAGAAACTAGTAACCAATCTCCTACGGTTGATAATGACTCTTCTTTAAGCCCACAATCTAGCCATGATGCGCCTCATGATCACACTGATAGTGATCCAATTACTACTGATCCAACCCAGCAGCCACAACACTCACAGCTAACCGACTACAATCTTACAAGGGACCGATCGAGAAGGCAAATCACAAAATCATCAAGATATAGTAATGATGAATATGTGCTTGCTTATGCATTATCAGTTGGTGAAGAGACTCCTATTGGAGTTGATCCATCTACTTATTCACAAGCCATCTCTAGTCCCGATTCTTCCAAGTGGTTGGTAGCAATGAATGAAGAGATTGAGAGTCTTCACAAGAATGGCACATGGGACCTGGTTGAGCTTCCTAAAGGCCGAAAAGCTCTCACTTGCAAGTGGATCTACAAGCAAAAGGAAGGAATCCCCGGAGTTGAACCAGCAAGATGGAAGGCACGCCTAGTAGTCAAAGGATGCCATCAAAAAGAAGGTATTGACTTTAATGAAATTTTCTCTCCTGTTGTTCGTCATACCTCTATTCGTGTCCTTCTTGCAATGGTTGCTATGTTTGACATGGAGTTAGAGCAACTCGATGTCAAAACTGCTTTTCTCCATGGTGATCTTGAAGAGGAGATCTATATGAAGCAACCCGAGGGATTTGTTGCTCCTGGAAAGGAGAATCTTGTTTGTCGATTGAGGAAATCTCTCTATGGTCTCAAACAAGCTCCCAGGCAGTGGTACAAGCGCTTTGACTTCTTCATGATTAGACAAGGGTATACTCGCAGTCAATATGATCACTGTGTCTACTTCCGGCAGTATGATGGCGTTTATATATACTTGTTGTTGTATGTGGATGATATGCTCATAGCATCTCGAGACAAATCTCTCATATCCAATTTGAAGGCACAACTCAAAAAAGAGTTCGAGATGAAAGATCTTGGAGCAGCTAAGAAAATATTGGGCATGGAGATACACCGAGATCGAAAGGCCGGTAAGTTATTCCTATCTCAGAAAAATTATATTAAGAAAATTCTAGATAGGTTTAACATGGGTGATTGCAAACCCGTTTCTACTCCTCTTGCTGCTCATTTCAAGCTATCATCTGCATTATGTCCACAAACTGAGGAAGAGATTCAGCAAATGTCTAGTACTCCATATGCTAGTGCAGTTGGAAGCTTGATGTATGCCATGGTCTGCACAAGGCCTGATCTAGCATATGCAGTAAGCATGGTGAGCAGGTATATGCACAACCCTGGTAAGGAGCATTGGAATGCTGTCAAGTGGATATTTCGTTACATAAAGGGCACGATGGATCATGGGTTGGTGTTTGATAGAACCCTATCACCTTCAAATGACGTTGTTGGGTTCGTTGACTCTGACTATGGTGGTGATCTCGACCGTCGAAGATCTCTCTCCAGTTATATCTTCACTCTGTGTTCAGGTGCTATAAGCTGGAAAGCTTCTTTGCAACCGAAAGCTGCCCTCTCTACAACTGAAGCTGAATATGTTGCCGCTACTGAAGGTATAAAGGAGGCTACATGGTTGAGAGGTCTTGTCATGGATCTTGGAATACCACAAGGTGTCACAATGGTATACTCAGATAGCCAAAGTGCTATCTTCCTCACTAAGAACGATGCATATCATGATAAAACAAAGCATGTTTCAGTGAAGTATCATTATGTCAGAGATACCATTGCGGAAGGTGAAATTGCAGTAAAGAAGGTTCATACCTCGGAAAATCCTGCAGATATGCTCACCAAGCCACTACCTACCACTAAGTTCGATCATTGTTTGGACTTAGTGGGCATTCATTCTTGCTAGGCCCTTCGGGCTTCGACGACGAGTTGCCCAAGATTTGGTCCAAGGTGGAGATTGTTGGAGTGGCCCAAATCTTAAGGCCCAATGCTTTTCACTTCCTTAGGTGAATGAATATTCTAGAGTATTGTGATGATTATTCTATCATCATCCTTATTAATCTAGAGTGTTCTATCTAGACTATTCTTGTCTAGATATTTTCATTCTACATCCCTTCACTCTAGATTTCTCCATTCTAGATCTTTCCACTCTAGACTATTCTACCACCTACATCACCCTACCATCCTCACCTATAAATAGAGGATGTCACTCCACTTCAAAAGCATCCACAAAAATATTCTCCCAAAAGCATCCACAAAACACTTTCAAGCCTTCCCCATCAAAATAGCCTTTCTACTACCAAACCACTCCTAAATACTCTCCTCCTTATTCCACTATTCCCTTTTATTCACATATCTTTTGTGAGTTGTATTGTGAGAGTTTCATTGTAATATTTCTACCCTAATATTTAGGGTCTATCTTGTACTCTCATATTATATATAGTGGAATTTTGGTGCTCGTCGTCCGTGGTTTTTTTGCCTCTATTGAGGATTTTTCCACGTTAAATCTTGTGTGTTCTTTTATTGCTTATCTTACTTTTAACTTCTTTTATTTCTCGATTTATCACGTTTCCGCTAGCGCTCTTACCCTAACAAGTGGTATCAGAGCCAAAGGTTAACAATGTCGACTGTCACCAAGTTCGACATCGAGAAATTCGATGGTAAGATAAGCTTCAGCATCTGGAGGATCCAGATGAAAGCCGTTCTTACTCAGAACGGATTGAAGAAGGCATTGGATGGTAAATCTAAGAAGCCGTCATCTATGACTGACGAGCAATGGCAAGAGCTAGATGAGAAGGCTCTATCCGCCATACAATTATGTCTTACAAAGGAGGTTCTTCGAGAAGTTGTTCATGAGGAGACCGCTTCCGGGCTTTGGTTGAAGTTGGAGTCGCTCTACATGACTAAGAGTCTAGCAAACAAACTCCGGCTCAAGGAAAGGCTTTACACTATTCGTATGGCCGAAGGTACGTCCATCCAATCTCATCTTAATGAATTCAACTCCATCATCATTGATCTTGAGAATTTGGATGTTGAAATTGATGACGAGGATAAGGCCGTATTATTAATCGTTTCCCTACCTCCCTCTTATAAACATTTTAAGGAAATTATGCTTTATGGTAGTAATGATTCACTTACATTTGAAGATGTTAAATCAAACCTACTCTCAAAAGAAAAATATGACCTTGAAGCAAATAATGGAGATAAAGCTGAAGGATTAAATGTAAGAGGGAGATCACATGAAAGAGGAAACACACATAAAAAGAAATTTCGATCTAAATCTAGGGGACGTAAACCTAATGTTACCTGTCGCTATTGTAAGAAACTAGGGCACGATGTTTCTGAGTGCTTTAAATTGAAAAATAAGAAGGAGAAAGAAGACAAACCTAAACAGCCTCAGAAACCCGCCGAAGCTAGTTTTATTGAAACTGACTCTGAAGGTGACTCGGTGTTACTAGCAACTTCTGAAAAGAAGGGCTTTAATGAATGGATTCTTGATTCTGGTTGCACCTATCATATGTGTCCTCATAGGGACTGGTTTACCACATATGAATCTGTTGATTGTGGTACTGTCTTAATGGGAAACGATGTTTCCTGTAAGGCAATTGGAATGGGTTCAATCAAAATCAAGACCCATGATGGTACTGTCAGGACTCTGACAAAGGTTCGTCATATTCCTGACTTAAAACGCAATCTAATCTCACTGGGTACTCTGGAGTCTCTTGGATATAGATTCTCAGCTGAAGGTGGAGTTTTGAAGGTCACCAAAGGTGCCCTAGTTGTCATGAAAGCCACAAGAAGTGGTAGTCTGTATGTCCTACAGGGACATACAGTGACAGGTTCAATAGCCGTTTCATCCTCACTTTCTGAGTCTGATCTTACTCAATTATGGCATAAACGCCTCGGCCATATGAGTGAGAAAGGCATGGACATCCTGAGCAAACGTGGACTTCTTGGCTCACCTGGCACGGGTAAGCTAGAATTCTGTGAGCACTGTGTCTATGGAAAACAAAAGAAAGTAAGTTTCTCTACTGCTACTCACAGAACTAAGGGTATTCTTGATTATGTCCACTCTGATTTATGGGGGCCTTCTAAGGTCGCCTCTTATTCTGGTAAACGCTACTTTATGTCCATTATTGATGATTTTTCTCGTAAAGTCTGGATTTATTTCTTGAGGCATAAAAATGAGGCTTTTCCAACTTTCAAGAAGTGGAAAGCTCTCGTGGAGAACCAGACTGGAAGAAAAATCAAGAAGCTCAGGACTGATCGAGGTATGGAGTTTTGTGATGGAGAATTTGAGGAGTTCTGTGCTCAAGCCGGTATTGCTAGACACAAGACTCTGCCCTACAAGCCTCAACAAAATGGAGTTGCTGAACGGATGAACAGAACCATTCTAGAAAGAGCTCGTTGCATGCTCTCCAATGCTGGATTGTGGCATCGCCGTGATTTGTGGACGGAAGCAGTATCCACGGCAGCTTATATAGTCAATCGCTCTCCACATTCTTCTATTGACTTCAAAATTCCAGAGGAGATATGGTCAGGTACAACTGTTGACTACTCCTTTCTTAAAGTTTTTGGTTGTACCGCTTATGCTCATGTTAATGATGGGAAACTAGCTCCTAGAGCCGTCAAATGCATTTTCATTGGCTATTCTTCTGAATCAAAAGGCTATAGGCTGTGGAATCTCGAAACTAAGAAAGTCATTCTTAGTCGAGATGTTACTTTCAATGAAAATGCTATGGTAAAATCCTCGACTTTGGATTCTTCTATTCCTTCTCCCACAGGTGATCAGCAGGGTGTTGGTGAGAAGGTGGAGCTAGAAACTAGTAACCAATCTCCTACGGTTGATAATGACTCTTCTTTAAGCCCACAATCTAGCCATGATGCGCCTCATGATCACACTGATAGTGATCCAATTACTACTGATCCAACCCAGCAGCCACAACACTCACAGCTAACCGACTACAATCTTACAAGGGACCGATCGAGAAGGCAAATCACAAAATCATCAAGATATAGTAATGATGAATATGTGCTTGCTTATGCATTATCAGTTGGTGAAGAGACTCCTATTGGAGTTGATCCATCTACTTATTCACAAGCCATCTCTAGTCCCGATTCTTCCAAGTGGTTGGTAGCAATGAATGAAGAGATTGAGAGTCTTCACAAGAATGGCACATGGGACCTGGTTGAGCTTCCTAAAGGCCGAAAAGCTCTCACTTGCAAGTGGATCTACAAGCAAAAGGAAGGAATCCCCGGAGTTGAACCAGCAAGATGGAAGGCACGCCTAGTAGTCAAAGGATGCCATCAAAAAGAAGGTATTGACTTTAATGAAATTTTCTCTCCTGTTGTTCGTCATACCTCTATTCGTGTCCTTCTTGCAATGGTTGCTATGTTTGACATGGAGTTAGAGCAACTCGATGTCAAAACTGCTTTTCTCCATGGTGATCTTGAAGAGGAGATCTATATGAAGCAACCCGAGGGATTTGTTGCTCCTGGAAAGGAGAATCTTGTTTGTCGATTGAGGAAATCTCTCTATGGTCTCAAACAAGCTCCCAGGCAGTGGTACAAGCGCTTTGACTTCTTCATGATTAGACAAGGGTATACTCGCAGTCAATATGATCACTGTGTCTACTTCCGGCAGTATGATGGCGTTTATATATACTTGTTGTTGTATGTGGATGATATGCTCATAGCATCTCGAGACAAATCTCTCATATCCAATTTGAAGGCACAACTCAAAAAAGAGTTCGAGATGAAAGATCTTGGAGCAGCTAAGAAAATATTGGGCATGGAGATACACCGAGATCGAAAGGCCGGTAAGTTATTCCTATCTCAGAAAAATTATATTAAGAAAATTCTAGATAGGTTTAACATGGGTGATTGCAAACCCGTTTCTACTCCTCTTGCTGCTCATTTCAAGCTATCATCTGCATTATGTCCACAAACTGAGGAAGAGATTCAGCAAATGTCTAGTACTCCATATGCTAGTGCAGTTGGAAGCTTGATGTATGCCATGGTCTGCACAAGGCCTGATCTAGCATATGCAGTAAGCATGGTGAGCAGGTATATGCACAACCCTGGTAAGGAGCATTGGAATGCTGTCAAGTGGATATTTCGTTACATAAAGGGCACGATGGATCATGGGTTGGTGTTTGATAGAACCCTATCACCTTCAAATGACGTTGTTGGGTTCGTTGACTCTGACTATGGTGGTGATCTCGACCGTCGAAGATCTCTCTCCAGTTATATCTTCACTCTGTGTTCAGGTGCTATAAGCTGGAAAGCTTCTTTGCAACCGAAAGCTGCCCTCTCTACAACTGAAGCTGAATATGTTGCCGCTACTGAAGGTATAAAGGAGGCTACATGGTTGAGAGGTCTTGTCATGGATCTTGGAATACCACAAGGTGTCACAATGGTATACTCAGATAGCCAAAGTGCTATCTTCCTCACTAAGAACGATGCATATCATGATAAAACAAAGCATGTTTCAGTGAAGTATCATTATGTCAGAGATACCATTGCGGAAGGTGAAATTGCAGTAAAGAAGGTTCATACCTCGGAAAATCCTGCAGATATGCTCACCAAGCCACTACCTACCACTAAGTTCGATCATTGTTTGGACTTAGTGGGCATTCATTCTTGCTAGGCCCTTCGGGCTTCGACGACGAGTTGCCCAAGATTTGGTCCAAGGTGGAGATTGTTGGAGTGGCCCAAATCTTAAGGCCCAATGCTTTTCACTTCCTTAGGTGAATGAATATTCTAGAGTATTGTGATGATTATTCTATCATCATCCTTATTAATCTAGAGTGTTCTATCTAGACTATTCTTGTCTAGATATTTTCATTCTACATCCCTTCACTCTAGATTTCTCCATTCTAGATCTTTCCACTCTAGACTATTCTACCACCTACATCACCCTACCATCCTCACCTATAAATAGAGGATGTCACTCCACTTCAAAAGCATCCACAAAAATATTCTCCCAAAAGCATCCACAAAACACTTTCAAGCCTTCCCCATCAAAATAGCCTTTCTACTACCAAACCACTCCTAAATACTCTCCTCCTTATTCCACTATTCCCTTTTATTCACATATCTTTTGTGAGTTGTATTGTGAGAGTTTCATTGTAATATTTCTACCCTAATATTTAGGGTCTATCTTGTACTCTCATATTATATATAGTGGAATTTTGGTGCTCGTCGTCCGTGGTTTTTTTGCCTCTATTGAGGATTTTTCCACGTTAAATCTTGTGTGTTCTTTTATTGCTTATCTTACTTTTAACTTCTTTTATTTCTCGATTTATCACGTTTCCGCTAGCGCTCTTACCCTAACAAGTGGTATCAGAGCCAAAGGTTAACAATGTCGACTGTCACCAAGTTCGACATCGAGAAATTCGATGGTAAGATAAGCTTCAGCATCTGGAGGATCCAGATGAAAGCCGTTCTTACTCAGAACGGATTGAAGAAGGCATTGGATGGTAAATCTAAGAAGCCGTCATCTATGACTGACGAGCAATGGCAAGAGCTAGATGAGAAGGCTCTATCCGCCATACAATTATGTCTTACAAAGGAGGTTCTTCGAGAAGTTGTTCATGAGGAGACCGCTTCCGGGCTTTGGTTGAAGTTGGAGTCGCTCTACATGACTAAGAGTCTAGCAAACAAACTCCGGCTCAAGGAAAGGCTTTACACTATTCGTATGGCCGAAGGTACGTCCATCCAATCTCATCTTAATGAATTCAACTCCATCATCATTGATCTTGAGAATTTGGATGTTGAAATTGATGACGAGGATAAGGCCGTATTATTAATCGTTTCCCTACCTCCCTCTTATAAACATTTTAAGGAAATTATGCTTTATGGTAGTAATGATTCACTTACATTTGAAGATGTTAAATCAAACCTACTCTCAAAAGAAAAATATGACCTTGAAGCAAATAATGGAGATAAAGCTGAAGGATTAAATGTAAGAGGGAGATCACATGAAAGAGGAAACACACATAAAAAGAAATTTCGATCTAAATCTAGGGGACGTAAACCTAATGTTACCTGTCGCTATTGTAAGAAACTAGGGCACGATGTTTCTGAGTGCTTTAAATTGAAAAATAAGAAGGAGAAAGAAGACAAACCTAAACAGCCTCAGAAACCCGCCGAAGCTAGTTTTATTGAAACTGACTCTGAAGGTGACTCGGTGTTACTAGCAACTTCTGAAAAGAAGGGCTTTAATGAATGGATTCTTGATTCTGGTTGCACCTATCATATGTGTCCTCATAGGGACTGGTTTACCACATATGAATCTGTTGATTGTGGTACTGTCTTAATGGGAAACGATGTTTCCTGTAAGGCAATTGGAATGGGTTCAATCAAAATCAAGACCCATGATGGTACTGTCAGGACTCTGACAAAGGTTCGTCATATTCCTGACTTAAAACGCAATCTAATCTCACTGGGTACTCTGGAGTCTCTTGGATATAGATTCTCAGCTGAAGGTGGAGTTTTGAAGGTCACCAAAGGTGCCCTAGTTGTCATGAAAGCCACAAGAAGTGGTAGTCTGTATGTCCTACAGGGACATACAGTGACAGGTTCAATAGCCGTTTCATCCTCACTTTCTGAGTCTGATCTTACTCAATTATGGCATAAACGCCTCGGCCATATGAGTGAGAAAGGCATGGACATCCTGAGCAAACGTGGACTTCTTGGCTCACCTGGCACGGGTAAGCTAGAATTCTGTGAGCACTGTGTCTATGGAAAACAAAAGAAAGTAAGTTTCTCTACTGCTACTCACAGAACTAAGGGTATTCTTGATTATGTCCACTCTGATTTATGGGGGCCTTCTAAGGTCGCCTCTTATTCTGGTAAACGCTACTTTATGTCCATTATTGATGATTTTTCTCGTAAAGTCTGGATTTATTTCTTGAGGCATAAAAATGAGGCTTTTCCAACTTTCAAGAAGTGGAAAGCTCTCGTGGAGAACCAGACTGGAAGAAAAATCAAGAAGCTCAGGACTGATCGAGGTATGGAGTTTTGTGATGGAGAATTTGAGGAGTTCTGTGCTCAAGCCGGTATTGCTAGACACAAGACTCTGCCCTACAAGCCTCAACAAAATGGAGTTGCTGAACGGATGAACAGAACCATTCTAGAAAGAGCTCGTTGCATGCTCTCCAATGCTGGATTGTGGCATCGCCGTGATTTGTGGACGGAAGCAGTATCCACGGCAGCTTATATAGTCAATCGCTCTCCACATTCTTCTATTGACTTCAAAATTCCAGAGGAGATATGGTCAGGTACAACTGTTGACTACTCCTTTCTTAAAGTTTTTGGTTGTACCGCTTATGCTCATGTTAATGATGGGAAACTAGCTCCTAGAGCCGTCAAATGCATTTTCATTGGCTATTCTTCTGAATCAAAAGGCTATAGGCTGTGGAATCTCGAAACTAAGAAAGTCATTCTTAGTCGAGATGTTACTTTCAATGAAAATGCTATGGTAAAATCCTCGACTTTGGATTCTTCTATTCCTTCTCCCACAGGTGATCAGCAGGGTGTTGGTGAGAAGGTGGAGCTAGAAACTAGTAACCAATCTCCTACGGTTGATAATGACTCTTCTTTAAGCCCACAATCTAGCCATGATGCGCCTCATGATCACACTGATAGTGATCCAATTACTACTGATCCAACCCAGCAGCCACAACACTCACAGCTAACCGACTACAATCTTACAAGGGACCGATCGAGAAGGCAAATCACAAAATCATCAAGATATAGTAATGATGAATATGTGCTTGCTTATGCATTATCAGTTGGTGAAGAGACTCCTATTGGAGTTGATCCATCTACTTATTCACAAGCCATCTCTAGTCCCGATTCTTCCAAGTGGTTGGTAGCAATGAATGAAGAGATTGAGAGTCTTCACAAGAATGGCACATGGGACCTGGTTGAGCTTCCTAAAGGCCGAAAAGCTCTCACTTGCAAGTGGATCTACAAGCAAAAGGAAGGAATCCCCGGAGTTGAACCAGCAAGATGGAAGGCACGCCTAGTAGTCAAAGGATGCCATCAAAAAGAAGGTATTGACTTTAATGAAATTTTCTCTCCTGTTGTTCGTCATACCTCTATTCGTGTCCTTCTTGCAATGGTTGCTATGTTTGACATGGAGTTAGAGCAACTCGATGTCAAAACTGCTTTTCTCCATGGTGATCTTGAAGAGGAGATCTATATGAAGCAACCCGAGGGATTTGTTGCTCCTGGAAAGGAGAATCTTGTTTGTCGATTGAGGAAATCTCTCTATGGTCTCAAACAAGCTCCCAGGCAGTGGTACAAGCGCTTTGACTTCTTCATGATTAGACAAGGGTATACTCGCAGTCAATATGATCACTGTGTCTACTTCCGGCAGTATGATGGCGTTTATATATACTTGTTGTTGTATGTGGATGATATGCTCATAGCATCTCGAGACAAATCTCTCATATCCAATTTGAAGGCACAACTCAAAAAAGAGTTCGAGATGAAAGATCTTGGAGCAGCTAAGAAAATATTGGGCATGGAGATACACCGAGATCGAAAGGCCGGTAAGTTATTCCTATCTCAGAAAAATTATATTAAGAAAATTCTAGATAGGTTTAACATGGGTGATTGCAAACCCGTTTCTACTCCTCTTGCTGCTCATTTCAAGCTATCATCTGCATTATGTCCACAAACTGAGGAAGAGATTCAGCAAATGTCTAGTACTCCATATGCTAGTGCAGTTGGAAGCTTGATGTATGCCATGGTCTGCACAAGGCCTGATCTAGCATATGCAGTAAGCATGGTGAGCAGGTATATGCACAACCCTGGTAAGGAGCATTGGAATGCTGTCAAGTGGATATTTCGTTACATAAAGGGCACGATGGATCATGGGTTGGTGTTTGATAGAACCCTATCACCTTCAAATGACGTTGTTGGGTTCGTTGACTCTGACTATGGTGGTGATCTCGACCGTCGAAGATCTCTCTCCAGTTATATCTTCACTCTGTGTTCAGGTGCTATAAGCTGGAAAGCTTCTTTGCAACCGAAAGCTGCCCTCTCTACAACTGAAGCTGAATATGTTGCCGCTACTGAAGGTATAAAGGAGGCTACATGGTTGAGAGGTCTTGTCATGGATCTTGGAATACCACAAGGTGTCACAATGGTATACTCAGATAGCCAAAGTGCTATCTTCCTCACTAAGAACGATGCATATCATGATAAAACAAAGCATGTTTCAGTGAAGTATCATTATGTCAGAGATACCATTGCGGAAGGTGAAATTGCAGTAAAGAAGGTTCATACCTCGGAAAATCCTGCAGATATGCTCACCAAGCCACTACCTACCACTAAGTTCGATCATTGTTTGGACTTAGTGGGCATTCATTCTTGCTAGGCCCTTCGGGCTTCGACGACGAGTTGCCCAAGATTTGGTCCAAGGTGGAGATTGTTGGAGTGGCCCAAATCTTAAGGCCCAATGCTTTTCACTTCCTTAGGTGAATGAATATTCTAGAGTATTGTGATGATTATTCTATCATCATCCTTATTAATCTAGAGTGTTCTATCTAGACTATTCTTGTCTAGATATTTTCATTCTACATCCCTTCACTCTAGATTTCTCCATTCTAGATCTTTCCACTCTAGACTATTCTACCACCTACATCACCCTACCATCCTCACCTATAAATAGAGGATGTCACTCCACTTCAAAAGCATCCACAAAAATATTCTCCCAAAAGCATCCACAAAACACTTTCAAGCCTTCCCCATCAAAATAGCCTTTCTACTACCAAACCACTCCTAAATACTCTCCTCCTTATTCCACTATTCCCTTTTATTCACATATCTTTTGTGAGTTGTATTGTGAGAGTTTCATTGTAATATTTCTACCCTAATATTTAGGGTCTATCTTGTACTCTCATATTATATATAGTGGAATTTTGGTGCTCGTCGTCCGTGGGTTTTTTGCCTCTATTGAGGATTTTTCCACGTTAAATCTTGTGTGTTCTTTTATTGCTTATCTTACTTTTAACTTCTTTTATTTCTCGATTTATCACGTTTCCGCTAGCGCTCTTACCCTAACAAGCGAATATATTTACAAAGACTCTTGGGAAAACTCAATTTCATCTACTACTTAGCAAGTTAGGCATAATTGATCTTCATGCTCCAACTTGAGGGGGAGTATTAGTGGAAAATATTATGCAAATATTCTAATAATGTTATTTTTCTAGTCGTGTGTTTTGGTTAGGTGTATATTAGTTGTACATTCCTTTCTTAGTTTATTTGTTTCTTACTTTGACTTTATTTTCCTAGTAAAGTCCTTTTATGTATAGCAAATAGTTTGTATATATAGTCTAACAAGGTTAATGAGAAAAGGGTGAAAAATCATTCCACAAAACTCTTCACTTTGAACTGGTGATTAACTAGGACACTAATTGACACTAAAAGCAAGAATTAACACGAAAATATACCAAATAAAGCCTAGGATATTGGTTCACCATAAACCAACAATGAATTGATCAACAATAGATTAACAAATAAACGATGCTCTAAATTAAAGCACACTAATTCTCTCGAATCTAGATTGCTTCAAAACTGTACTCCTCTAACGGCTCTCGCTCGCTTAGATTCGTTTTGCCTATTATCTCTATGATCTACTTGTGGTAATCTTACCTCTCGGCATCAATTTTGACAATTATCAGATTAACAATCAAACCTGGACAGTATTCAATTGCAAGCAATATAAATTGATAATAGAAATTCAGAAACGAGATAAACTATATTAATCAATCAAATTCATTAGGATGCATGGCTTATGGATCCCCTAGCCATAGAAATTAAACTACTCACACATATTATAAACTACGAGAAACAAATCGATATTAAAAACTAAAACTAAAAACATGATTGAATTAAATAAACTAATTAACAAGAATTCTAGGGCATAAAAACAAAAACTAAAAATAATTAAATAATACTAAAAGCATAAACTAAGAGCAAAAATTAATGAATGATTGAAGTTTTCTACAACTTAGAGATCGAGATAGAACTAGATATTTAGGATATAGAATTATGAGCAAAAGTTTGTACATTAGCCTAGGAACAAAAGTTATTTATAATAAAGCCCAAAACAAGTCGGAAAAAGGCCAAAAAGTGACTCGGTGCAGGCCTGGGCGAAACGCCATCCACCTGGGCACACAGCCTTCGACCCAGGCAAAATGCTCGGAAGCCTCATTCTTCGTCGTTCTTGCTTGTTTGCTTCTAATTATTCCTAAACTCTTCCAAAGCCTCCCAAATGGTTTCCTACCCTCTACTAACTCTCCAAATCCTACACAACATCGTAAAGAACACCAAAAAGAACTAGAAATTGTCAAAGTTAGTAGAAACTGCTCAAAAGAGACCAAATTAGAGTTAAAATATTCACGTATCAATCTTCAAGGTTGAAACACTGTACATTTTAAAAAGTAAAAACAAAGCTATACATAGCCCTTAATGACATACTAGTGTAGTGTCCGTGCCATGTACAACAAATGGTAAAATTAATTGTTAACATTGAAAGTAAAATAAATATCTTATGTCTTGATAATTATTCAAAAAAAAAATTGTTGATTTTTTTTTTCAAAATAACTATAAATTATATAATTAGCATTTTCAAACTTTAATAAGTATATTTTGAAATATAATAATAATAATAATAATAATAATAATAATAATAATAATAATAATAATAATAATAATAATAATAAATTCAACTGATTTTTGATTAATTAGATCGAAGGGCTTGCATTCTTACCCATTTTTAGTTGTCATATGGATCTTTGGACTTGCAAACCCGATAATCCGTATAAATGGTTGAGTTACATGTGTCATATGTAGAATGAAATTTCTTGATCTCATGATTGGTTTACTTGTTAATTTGTTGTCATTATGTGTTAGAGAAAGGAATTTTAACATCCTTAAATGCTACTGTATTCTTCTTCTTTAATAAAAGAAAAGGAATTTGTTTTATCCAAATAAACTAGCTGGATATATTCTTCCAATAACATGCATCAAATGTATATTGAAATTAGAAAACAAAATTGAAATAAAAGTTAAATCCAATGAAAGAAATAAAAAATAAAATACATGACATCTTAATAATTGCAGTCTTATTATTTAATGATCGCAGTACACTATTATTTGTAGATTTCATAGAATTGTTAGTCGAAGGCTAGGCAACTCGTTGTGAGCATGATTTGCATTTGTGACCAGGTCCTTTACAATTAGAGCATAATTGCTCCATTCCATATTTTGAAAGTCTGTACTTGTGTTTCTTACTGTCCACATCACCATATGCTTTCTTTCTCATATTATTTGAGGGCCTCCCATGCTTAACTTTGGGATCAATTTCCGTCGGAAATTTCGTCGCAATGTTCATCAACAAAAAAATTCAAATATTTTTTTTTAAAAATTACGTCCAAAATGATTATAGTCCGTCGCAAATTTCGAAAATTTGCGACGGTTTTAAGGTCTGTCAGAAAGAATTCGAAACAAATCGACGCTTTTCTTATGTATTCAATCCACTAGTTTGGCGAATTGGGCTGCGTTGGGTTGGGTTGAGGAAAACTCAACTCATGCACAAACCATGTCAGTTGAGGTGGGTTGAGGTAGGTTCGGGGGTAATATCTAATATGCACCCTAAGCATATAACAAATTGTGATGTTTAGATTTTTTTGTGTAATGTTCAACTATAGGCAATGTTCAGTTTTTATGATTATCATTTTACTTACTTGATTAAATAATATTCTATTTTTTCACAATTTACGTCATTTATATATTATTTATGGTTCTTGGATGCTTTTGTCTATAATTTTAGTTATTAAGTAAATAATAGAAGTTGGTTTAAATGTAATGTTCATTTAGCTTAGACATGTTCAGTTTTTGAAATGTAATGTTCAGTTTTTCAAATACAATGTTCAATTTTCTATTAACAGTGTTAAGTGTCCAATTTTACATATTGAAAGCTTTCACTAAGAAATTAAATACTTAGTTTATAGTATAATTTGGGAAGTGAATCTTTAAGGTAAAATTATGACCATTGACTATAGAAAACTGAACTTCTCGAGTAGGTTTAGAATGTTGAAAGTTTTATAACTAATAAACAAGTATTTACATTATAGTTTGGGAAGAGAACATCTTGACTAAAATTTTGAATATTAACCATATAAAAGCGAATATTATAAGTAAAATTCTGGATATTGAAAACTTTTATTCGGATGTATACAGAGTTGTATGCATCGGGTACAAGGTAGAATAATTGGGGTTGGGGAGCAGGCTAGGTTGGGCTAAGTAGAATTGTGGGCTGGTTAGGGCAGGTCATGCCACGGGTTGGCAGGTTGGATTATTGGTCGATGGGTTGGGTTGATAGCCTGGATTGACGCGTTAGGTTGGGTTAGGTTATGGGATGGGTTGTGTTTCATGGGTTGTTGGGTTTTTATTATTTCATTTATTCACATATTGTTAATATAAATAAGTCTGAAATGAACTTAGGGCCTGTTTACTTCAGCTGAAAACAGTTGAACTGAACTGAACTGATTGGAGCTGAACTGAACTGAACTGAAATTTTTTTATGAATGAACGATTAATGAGTAGTAAAATAAGAGAAGAGCTGAACTGAACTGAACTGATTTTAAGCTGAAGTAAACAGACCCTTAATTCATTTAATAGTAACAATTTTATAACTAAATTATATTTTATTAGTAAATAATGAAATTAAATAATGGCATAATATTAAGAACAAGTGATCAATATTGTAACTAATAAACCTAATGAAATTGATGAAAATATTATTTTATCAATTTTGATATACAAGGTAATATTTATACATCGCAATTCTTACAATAAAAAAGTAGTTGATCAAACAAATAAAAGGTATTTTGTCAAAAATTATCTAGAAGTTGTCAGTATTTGTCAACAACTACCTAAATTCTGTTTTAAGTTACACAACTACCTACTTGGTTTTGTTTTTTTATAACCACTACCAACTAACGTTTTCCATCCCTGAAAGACAATTAATGGACCTTAGATTTCCCTCTCTATAGTTATCGAATTAAAGTCAATCATTCAGCCATTGAAATCACTTCCAACAATAAAATTTCACTCATCCTTTGTTTTAAAAATTCTCACACTAAAGACTTAAAAATTGAAGTTGATTTGGGGGTTTTTCTTCTTGAATGTGATTGAAGGTATGTCTTTCATAATTTAAGCACGTTGCTCAATTTATTTATTTTTGACAAAATCTCAGGTTCTATTTATAGTTTAGGTGTTTTTGGTGTAGTTACGCTATTTTGTTGCCGTTAATTGTTTCAAATTCTAATTGTAGGATTGATAAGTGCAATTGTGGAATCCTTTCAAAGATGCTAACTTCTTGGACAAGTGATATCCTAGAAAGAGGTTCTTTTGTTGCAAGTTCTTTGATGCATACACTAGTAGCATACATTAGTAGGAATGGTTGTGGATTTTTTAAATGGCAGAGGGTTTTTGCCAATGACTTGATCCTCGAAAAAAATTTGCTAAACAAAAACTTGATTTCTTGAGATTGGGGTGGGGGGGGGGGTGTAGGATTTATGATGGCAATGCAAAGCAAGAGAAGGAGAATGATTACCCTATTGTCATAATATGATGAACAATAATTTGATGAGAAGGAACAATAAGGAGAATGATTATCCTCTGACAATATGATGAACTTACAATTATGCAGAACAATAAGTTGATCATAATTCAGCTTTCATTTGAGGAGCATGCCTTCTAATGGCAACTATTGAAGGGATATTGTGACTTTGGGTCTGTATTTGGCCATTCTTGTTGTCTTTTGTTGCTTATTTTTCTGTTTTTCCAAAAATTTAGACCTCACCCTTCTACATTTTGTTAGTGTTATGTTGTGTTTTAGGCTAGTGAAAGGTTTTTTTGTAATGTATGATTAGACCTGTAAATTACTGGCACGACCCGCCAACTCGGCACGAGCACGACCCGGTAATAAAAGGTATGGGTCAAGCATTTTAACTCGTTTATGTACAAGGGTCAGCACGGCACGACCCGCGTAATAAACGGGTAAGGTTAGGGTTTAGCCTCTCAACCCGCTTAACCCGTTTAATAACCTGTTTATTTTAACCCATATGTTACTATGTTAGTATAGGTCCATCTAACTATTGGGCTGTTTACAGTTAGAGGCCCATTTAATTTGTCTAGGGTTTTTAGGTTTGCTCACTCATACTCTCCACTCTCTATCTAATTCTCTCTCTCTTCATTTTCATCTCTCCATTCTCACCTTTTTTTTAGGGTTTTAGGTTTCATTCTCACTCACACTCTCCCGGCCTCTTCATTTTCGGCGCGCTCCCCTTCATTTTTTCAGATCTACTCACTCTCCGGCTCTCCCTCTTCATTTTCGACTCCCTCTTCTTTCTACACTCACTCTCCCATTTCTGGCTTCATTTTCAGCATTTCTTCTTCAATTTTTTCGACTCACTTGCTCTTAAAAGGTATTTGCACTAATTTATTATCTTTCTCTTTTATTGTTTCTTTTTATTTTGGTTTTTTTATTTTTCTTTACTGATTTTGTTATATATGTTATTTATTTACTGATTTTCGATTTATGATTTTTCTTTTTATTATGATTTTTTTCGACTCGCTAATTTTCTTTGTATATGCTGAAAATCAGTAATTTAGTAACTTTATTGTTTCCACTATTAATGTGAAGGCACTTGATTGAGATTTGAGAGCTCAAATATTTGATGATGGGATTATATTTGTAGTATCCGACAAGCTTTTGTTTTTTGTGTAGAGGCACTTAGTTTTAGTTTTAGAGCTCAAAAGTGTCGAATCTTTGATGCTAGTATCATGTACTCTTACACGATTGAGTTGCAGCTTTCCCCAAGCTTTCAAATTTATGACGCATCTATAGTACTCGTATGCAATATTATTGATGAAACTTTTGTCTCCGACAAGCTTTTGTTTTTTGTGCGTTGATTAGGTCCATTCTAACTTCTTAATTGTGGTTCAGATCATGCTAGTATTTGTTGCTGTTTTTTGATATCATTCTGAGTTCATGATTGATATTCGTGTTTTATGTTGTGTTTTTCCCTCATTTTCGGTTGATTCTTGTACTAAATAGTTAAGTTTGTGGCCTTATTTTGATAAAATATCGTCTTTTGATGTTAAATTATGTTTTGGATCGGTTTTAGAGTCTTTAGTTGACTTTTAGAACCTTTTCAGTTATTTTATACTCTTTCGGTTATTATGCGTGGTTTTCGGTTTTGTTTTATATGTTACATGAGCGTAATAGAGAGTTATGAAGTCATTGGAAGATAAAATGAGTCAAAAAGTACTTGCCTCGGGATCTGTGTCAAGTCACGAAAAGTCATGTACGAGATTCGAAGAATTAAGCAAAGAAATAATGAAAATCGTCAAAATGTAGCCAAGCTTGAACCATGCGGGCGCATAGGCTAAGAGGGAATATCATCTATGCGGGCGCAACATAGATCAGCAGCTCCACAGATCGCATACCATGAAGGCTGCGGGCGCAGGGAAGAAACTGCATTTCTTCTATGCGAGCGCAGGTGAAGGATTTCTCGCCCCGATTGACTTGTCCGCGTGGTTTTGCTTCGTGGGTTTTATTTTCATAAAACCTAAATACTATATATACTCTATGTAAAGGGGGCACGACTCTAACTAGTTTTTATGATTTTTTTAGCCCTAGGAATCCAAAATTCATTATTCTCTCTAGAATTCTATAATTGATTACTTTGTTCAACAATTCAAGCTTTCGATTAATGCAATTCAATCATTATTTTGGTAATCTCTTTCCTTATGCTTTTCAATTCCTTTAACTTCATGATTCTCCTTAGCTTCTTAATTTTAGTTTAGATTAATTAATTTTGCTATTTTTGATTCTTAATTTAGTTTTGTTAGTACGTAATTAATTTAGTTTTATTCCTAGTACTAATTAATTCTTTGTTCATGATCATGTTGTTTGATTTTAATTTTGTTTTTGTTCCCTTAATTATGAGTGAGTAGTCGTTTTCTCTAGTGCTAGGGGATTTATGATCATGGTATGAATTTAATTTATGTTCTCTAATTAGTTCTTGGCTTTTAATTGAATTCTTATTATTGATTTCTATTGATTGCAATTAAATTGTGGCCAGATTTAGTTGTAAGTTAGGTTATTGTCGAAATCGAGGCCGAGAGGTAAGATTACCACAATTAGATAACTGAATAATAGGCAAAAACGAATTTATGGGAGCGAGAGCTGGTGAAGGAGTTTTGAGGGAGTCTAAGTTCAAGAGAATTAGTGAGCCCTAGTTCAATGAATGCCAATGAATTGATTAGTGAGCGTCAATTGAGTTTGTTAATTGATCATAGTGAATCAATAGCCCTAGGTTCCCATTATAAGAGTTTAATCAATAATTTCCCGTTATTTCCTTAGTTTCATTTTTAGTCTTCTTAGTTTTAGTAGTCATTTACCGAAATTTCCACGAAGGCCCCTTACACACTTTATGCATTTTAGAATTAGTAGAATTTAATAGCTTCCCTGAGGATTCGATCCCTACTTCCCTAACTATATTAGTTAGTGTCGTTCGGTTATTTTTGAGAGGTGCACGATAGCTTGTTCAATGATATAAATAGTTGAAAATTGTTCAATGATATCATTCCGAGTTCATTTTGAGTATTTGTTGCTTTTTTTTTTCTATGAATGACTTTAATTACTTAGTTTTTCATTTTGAGAGCATGATGAGTTTAAATGTTTAACTGTTTTCCTCTTAGGTGTTTCTATGACTCTTTCTATCTCTTTTTTCAGTTTATTAGTTTATTGCTATTTTTCTTTATATTTATTTAACTAATACTCCAAATCTCCAATGTGTTGGACACTGAATAGGTTCTATTCAATGTGAGATGGAGGACTTGTATGAGTAAGTGGCGGGGATAAAGTTGATTAAGAAGAGGAGAGTGTTGAAACAAAGAAGGAATCAGCCACTAATCAAGCCCAAGTAGTCGATGTTTAAGAGTTTATTTTGTTTGAAACTTTAACTTTGGTTTGTAAAAACAATTCACTACTTTAATTTATGTTTTGTGAGCGTTTAGTTAATCAATGTGATTTTTGGTTTAGACTTTGGACATTTGAACTTTGAAGTACATTAGTACTTAATTACTACTCTGTTGTATGTTGTTAGTGCTGTACTTTATTATAATCTTAGTTTTTAGCTTTTTCCCTCAAAAAAATATTGTTTTATAGCTAAAAGAGTCAGGCGGGTCGTGCCAGGTCGAAACAGGTCAGCGTGTCGAGTTCGAGTTAGCCAAAATGACCCATTTAATTAAATGGGTTGTGCTCAGGTTAGGGGATCTTGGCCCATTTAAGTTGATGACCCGGCACGATTTACAGGTCTATGTATGATGCTAGTTTTCTACTATTAAGTGGTGTAACGTACTGGAAATTTAATATATGAATATAAAAAATAATTCTCTTATATAGATTCTGCCAGCTGTTAATCGACTAATATACACAAATAGGTTAAGTAATATTCAAGTGTTACTAAATATACTTAGTAAACACGAAAAGCTGACATAGTACGTAGATTGATTCAAAGTGCAAATTGTTCAATCTGCAAGACTAACAATGAACCATCAACAATACAAGTTGCCACAAATTTCTATGGATTTTTGTTCCTTCTCTTGCTCTTGGATGTTGTTTGCAGCTTTCATCTTGGAGGTTTGGTGGTTATGGCTTTGGTGGACCCTTAGTTCTAGTACCCTGAGAAAAAGAAGGTTGGTAGCTATCTGTCTAGCTTAGTTGTGGTGAAGCAGATGTAGTGAATTCCCATGCTGAATCACTTGGTTGTTGTTGCTAGTTTGTATTGCGTGTTTGAGAAGCAGGAATCTCTTTCAAGGAAAGAAAAAAATGACATTAGTTTGCAGGTATCCAATAGGATAGAAACCAAAAGATAGTACAATAGCTAAATGAGCAACAACATACCTCCCTTGCAGTTCTTGTTGCTTCACTTCTTTTGCTGCTATAGGATTTTTGCAGTTTTTTTTTTTATGACCTTGTTGTTTATAGTTGGAACGCAAGTTTACCCTTTTTTCTTGTTTAGTGGCCTGTTCTTGTACTTCACCATCCTCATTCCTTTTCTTCTTCAAGCTAGGTCTCTCAGGCATGCTTCTTATAATTAGTGGTCAGGATTGACATTGTGTTGCCTTTTTCTAGTGAATCTTTTCAGGCAAAGCTCTAATGTGTAGGGTATAAGCCTCAATGTATTTGTTTGTTGTGTAATATTCATCAACAAACTCTTCTGACTTATTCTCTTTTTAATAATACAAGGGATTCTAGTAATCCCAATGGGTATAAGTGCAATTATAATTTCTTAGGTTAACCACATGCCTATCCTTTTCAATGTCAAGTTCCCACTCATCTAGCCTACTGGGCTGTGCATCACATCTCATAGCCACTTCCTTCACTCAAGTCTAGAACTTAGCTATGTAAGGGGTTAATCTATCCTCTCAGCTCTCAACGGTATTAAATTTCTCAGCATTCCTTTTCATTACATATCTTCGATCTAATCCATTCAAGATAGTATAATATAGGTTTGTCCTTAGCTTCTCTAATAATAGCATTAAAGGTCTCGCAGATGATATTAGACTTGCTACTTTTTCTAATTGCATGCCTACACCAATATTTAGTTGTAATGTTGTCTAGATAGGTGAAGGCATCACCTTTAAAGGCTTATATCTTGTCCATGTGCGCATTCAAGCCAGCTTGTACAAACCATCTAAGAAACCTGTAAACCAACACTTAACCTTAGTTCTTGCCCAGAAATGACCCTTGAAGAGTTATCCACTAAAAAATTTATTGAATGTGCCTAGCACACTCCTAACTACTACTTTGGGTAGCACAGTTGCTACCGCTTCACATAAACCCTACATAGTAAACATAATTATGATGTAAGTTAATTGTTAGTGTTATGTACCATTGCATATGTTTGTACATGAAAGGAATGCAGTGTGTAAACTTTTGTCTGACACTAGTGACTGTTAATCCTTTACCATCAAAAGCTTCAATGTTCTTAGCCGACAATCTCAAGAACCAATTCCAAGAGTAGTTGTTCTCTACCTCAAAAACTGCCTACACCACAGGGAAAGACTCACTACAGTGACAATGACACATAGCCAGGCTCCCTTGAAGTGAGACCCATCTATGACAATTAGGGGCCTACACCCCATCATAAACTATGTTTTCATTTCTTTGAGACACACATAAAACATCTGAAATTAAGGTAAACCAGATTCAACCCCTTACATAGTAGCAATTGCAATTGACCTAGGATTGTATTTCAGCAAACCATGTCCATAGTAAAAAACCCCTGCATATTGCTGAGATGCATCACCATACAATGTTAAATTTGCACTAGATCTAGCAAATCATGCTTCTTAATTAGTATCCAATATGCACTCCAATGTCTCCATAGTCTCTTTCCCTGAAGCTGCTCGGTTTCAAATGAGGCTTAGTCCTACACATTTGTAGGTATATCTTAGCTAGGTATTCTAATGTGACCTTAGTGCTTGAATAATGAAACCTACATGTACGTTTCAACCTAAGGCTCCTAATTTGGAACTTATAGTGCATTCTAGTTTTTGCAGCATAAATTTTGAAGTTGCATTTGTATGGATAAGAACATGTGCACTTAGCTATCTTACCATGCTATTTGTCCCAAGGACAACTGCATCTAAATATACGATGAATAGTTACCCTAAATTTACCATTTTGCAAGAAATAATAGTCATAAAAGTTGTTTATTAGGTGATACCGAATAGTCTTTCTAAGAACATACATATCTGGGAATTTAAGTCCTTGAACTAAATCAAACTTGTGACTGAAGTACACCTCAAGGTTGAATTTAGGTGTGTTATTAACCTCATCATTTGATCCTTTCAGACTTCCTAACTCCTCATCACTATTCAAATTAAGCTCAGTGACCCCAATGTCTTCATGCTCTTCTTCTTGGACCTCCTCATTGAGCTGCTCAGGTGGGTAGCTGTCCTCGGCTGCTGCAGCTCTTCGACTAGCTCCTAAATCAGCTTTTCTGTCTTCCTCATTCTATGATACCTTGTCCTCCTCTCCTATTCTAAATCAAGATTAGGCCACTGTGAGTTAGTTGATTCACCACCTTCAGCTCCAGGATCAAAGTCATCCGAGTAGCTTGATTTCTTCATTGATTTAGTTTTGTTCCCCTTTTCCTATCACATTATGTTGAATTGGTGATAATTTTGTTTTCTTTTCTGGTTGAGTAGAAAGCTTCTTCACAAACCTACTCTTGTTTACAAATGCTTCCTTTTAGGTGTTGTACTTGGTTTGACCACTGTTTCCTTCACCTGAGGTTGCGTTTCGACTGCATTTGGTTGCTTAGGTATAAATGCAGCTTGATTAGGTACTTCGGATTATGGCTCCATGTTTAGTGAGGTAGTTGGCTCATTGAATGGTAGTTTTGTAACACCCCTAAATTCCTCACTTTCTAAAATTAACCTTTAAACCCGTAAACAAGAGGAACTTTGAAGCTTTCCCACCAGGCCATAACTAATTATTAAGCTAGTTGCGATGCTAAGGCTAACGGGTAAAACAATCCAATTAACAAAACAAAACCTTTTAATTAAAATTCAAACACATACACACAATGGAAGTCTTTTACTACTAAGTCAAGCCATATAGTCAAACTCTTACAACTTGTAACCATTATAGCCCTTATTCAAAACCAAATAAAGTCAGCTGTTTGAAAACTAAAACAAATAAGTAATTTTCACTCTCGCAGATTCCCTTCATCGTATGCAAATGTTCAAAAGAAATCCTACATTTATTCTGCTTCAACAAACAAAGCAAAACAAGACAAAAACATGAAAGTATATATGTCAGTAAAAGTTGAGTATGCACAAACTATCAAAAGCATAACAACATGAAGACACAACTCAAACAACACAAAAAAGACATAACACTTAGCACATAAGACAAAGACTCATATTACATAGCCATACTTGACAACATAAGATACATAACAAAACTTGCCCTTTAACTTTGCTTATTTATTATATTTACTTAATAACTTGCTTGCTAAATAACTTTAGTTGATAACTTTGGTTGCTTTAAGGATATAGGAAAAATGAACGGGCTCTTAGATTGTCGACCACTAATAAAGTAAATTGGTGCTGTTGAACAATGCACTCTAAGATGCACGGTCTTTTGAAAACGGTTCACCCCATGACCCAAAGCTTAACTCATAGGAATTCCTTTACTAAACAGTGAAGCATCGTCACACCCTACTATGGAAGCATAGCGTTAAGGCAATACATACTTCCCCCATATAATAACTTCATTTGATCTGAATAAGGACTCATGTTCCTTTAAAGAAAAACCTCAACTTGAATTGATTCTATTGAACTTGAACTTGAATTTTGACTAGATTTCGAATTTAAAACTTGACTTAGACTTTAAAATTTCTTAATTTTGATTTTACTTGAAAACATGACTCACATGGTCAAAACTTACTCAAAACATACTTAAACTTTGCAAAAACTTAACCAAACTTATGCACAACCTTTAGGCCAATAAACATGTGATTTTAGACTCTTAAACATTACTTTAAAGCATGACTTCACCTCTGTCTAGAACTTATAACATCATAAAAATCTCTTTAGACAACTTTGAAAAACATTTTGAAACATAATAGACATGCATATAAACCACTTAACCATTAACCAACACTCATCGATGATTTATACTACTTTTAGTAACATTCTAAATATAGTAAGTGTTCTTGTTAACATTTTAGAAGTTTCCATTAAAAGAAAGTTATTTTAGGAAATTCAATAGCTTAACTCTTACCATAAAATAAATCATACTTTTAATATATAAATTGAAAATACAGTCTTAGTATAATTAATGTACATGAAGAAACTACGTACATATTTTGAACATTATTAGGTACTCTATCACCTTCACAATATGTTTTATATGAAATATTTTCACCCCAAAAATCATTAACTTGAAATGTATTTGCTACTTGTCACGATACATCCATGCTATCTCCGTCCCTTAATTTTTGCAACACGGACCCACTTTTTGTGAGAGCTTTTTAGCGCAATTGTTGCAAAGATTAAGGGACGGATGGAGTAATTAACTAAGGTAGTCAAAATAGTAATTAGTTAAAGAAAAATATAATTTGGTGATTAAAAATCTTGATTTAGTTTTCATAAATATTTACAGTATTTATGATGTTCAAATAATATTTTTCATTCATTAATCAAGGTCTAATTAATCTTGATTTAAAAATCATTATTTTCGCGATAAAATTGCTTAATTAATTGAAAAAATACTTAAATAATACCTTAGGTCATAAAACCAATTTTATAAAACCTTTCTATGCTTATTTAGTCCAGTAGATAGCTTTGATCGACTTAGTTTTGAATTAAACCTTTTATGTGAATTTATTATAGAAAGTTGTCAATCTATGTCAAAATCGATTACAGTTTTAATAAAATATTTAGAAAACCTTTGTAATCACGAAACCAATTTTATATAATCATAATTTATACAAGGAATACATTTATACAAGTCTCATGCCAGATTCAAAGTCGAACTCCACTTAACCTATATTTTTCGGTAAAAATCGCAAACCGTGAAAACAACAATTAATTTTTACAGCCTTCATAAACACTTTTAAAAATTATGGAAAAATATTCGGTACATCATATTTACAGTAGCAGTTCCAAAAATAATATAGAAAGCTTACAAAAATTCATAAAGCTTCTCAAACAATTTAAAACATCGATAACTCAATTTTTCATACAATTCCAACCAATTCCAGAAAGGGGATCATGATCATTATGACTCGACTACAACTTCCTACACATGCTACAAGGACTAAAATCTAACACTTCAATAACATTAAACCTTCGGTAGGATGCACATACCTTGCTCATGAATTTTTCCTTTAAATTAGAACGCTCCTTCTACAAATTCTCCGCCTTACGTAATAATTACAAAACAAGCATTAGAAATTTGTCCAACCCCATAAACATGTTACTCCCTCCGTTCCCTATTATTCTCGACGGTCACTGTTCACCCTCTCATTTTGATATATGATATTGATGAGGCTATCGCACACCTATCAAAAATAAACCTAACCACTCTAACTAATATAGTTAGGGAAGTAGGGATCGAATCCACAGGGAAGCAGTTAAACCTATTAGTTCTAAAAAGTCTAAACCGTGTAAAGGGCCTTTGAGTGACGATTGTGACTAAGAAATTAACTAGAATTAGAGCTAAATTGATTAAGAGAATTAATTAATGACTAAGCCTAGGACATCGGTTCACCACAGATTAACCAGTGAATTTCCATACAAAATAATCAATTATATTATCAATTTCCTTGAATTAAGGTCCACTAATTCTCTCGAATCTAGTCCCCTTCAAAACTCCTCTAATGGCTCTCGCTCACTTAGACTTGTTTTGCCTATTGTCCTTATGATCTAATTGTGGTAATCTTACCTCTCGGCATCGATTTCAACAATATCAGACTAACAACTAAACCTGGCCAGTATTTAATTGAAAGCAATAGTAATTGACAGTAAGAATTCAAGCAAATTAATAGTTAAACTAATAATTATGAGCAAAACATCACCAAATAGTCCATGGATCCCCGAGTCCTACAAAAGGAACTACTCACTCATAATTGAAGAAATAAAAACTAAATTAATAAAAGTAATTAAAACATTAAACATGATTAAACTAAACAAAACTAACAACAATCAAGAAAATTAAATCTAAACAAAAAACTATTAAAACTAAGAACATAAATTGAAAATAACAATAAACATAATTAAGAACAAGAATTGAGAATAAAAATAGAACCTGAATATTATTGATTGAATGATTGAATAGAGTTTTACACTTTGAGAGAATTTGTAGAGTAAACTAGGATTCTAAAATCAAAAGAGGCGTCATATGACTAATTAGGAGGAAAAACACTTAAGTACTTAGGCTAAACAAGGAAAAACGCGTGATTTTGGGCCTTCAGAGCCACCCGCCCGGGCCACCCGGGCGTGCAGCCCTCACCCAGGCGCACAGCCTCGACCCGGGCGGGTAGCCTATTTTGCTTCGTTTCTCGGTTTTCGCTCGTTCTTCCTTAATTTCCTCTTTAATTCTTCGTTTTAACACTTCTAGTCTTCGGTTTAGCTTCCCAAATGACTTCAACTCTTCACTAACTTCTTCAAGTGCTTCAAAAGGCTCGGAAAACAACGATAAATCATCGATTCCTGTAAAATCTAATAAAAAGCACAACGAACACTCGAAATAGCAAAAGTTAGTAGAAATGGCTCAAATGAGCCGTATTAGAGCTAAAAATCAATCGGGATCGGGGATAAAATACATATAAAATATTAACTTATCAAATTCCACCGAGCCAAACATTTTCTTGTCCTCAAGCAAACAACTAAGCAAACAATGACTTCACCCCTTTAACTTTGCAAAACAAGATTAACTCAAGCAATTCCGAGTATGCAAGATCCTCAACCAACCCATCAAAATCCCTTGACCGCCATTCACTCAAATCAAAATCAATAAGCCAACCATGTAAGAAATAGAAGTCGATGACTAGAGTAGCTCACTCAAGGTCACTCCACACATAAAATTGAGCATAGATAATGAAGCTCACCCTTAATCCCGAAAAGAATGCAAATGCAACAAGTGTTTGAAGGTAATCACTCAATCCTAGTATGAATGTCAACTCGAAATGCAAGTAATACTCCCTAGCTTTGGCAATTGACTCAATTCACAAAAACTAAAAATATGCACACGCTGATCAAAAAGGTCTTTATGAGCTTGTAACGTGGCTAGGGTGATGGGTAGGATAGAATTTGGGATAATGTGGTGGAAAATACGGGCTATACACATGTAGCAATTAAAAATCAAAATCAACATCTCCAACATCAACTCCAACATCAAACCAATTCACATGGGGTCACATCACACCATTAAAACTTACATTTCAACTGCTCCAAATATCACAAGTCTTTTCTTTTTCAACATCTTTTCAATTTCCTTTTTTTTTCATTTTTCATTTTTTTTCTTTTTCTTTCAACTTTCAAGATTTTTTTTCAAATTAGACTCACGACTCTTAATGACATGTCAAGGACAAAATCATCACACATACATATCTAGGCTAAATAAAAGATGTATAACATTTTAATTCTTCATTAAACTAGCCTAGACATTGGTATGCAGAGCCTTAATGTGAGATCTATTATTAAACTTTAATAACAACCTTTTCAAAAATTTCAATTCCTCCAAAACCTCCAATCAATTGCAACACAACAACAAAACAACTCCTCAACTCCCCCAAGCCAAGCTTTGTGCCATATATCAAATGAGTTAGAACAAGGCCAAATAGGGTTGTAATGTGGCTAAAATGCAAATGAAGGGTAAAAGCTCAAAATAAGGACCAAGGGAAAATTTTGTGAAGGAGTGCCTAAAATCTGAAAGCTCCCAAAAGAAATGAAAGTCTTTTATCATTCGCAGCATGTAACATATCAAAGCCAAGCTACTAGAGTCAAAAGCCAAAAACATGGATCATACAAGCACCAGGAACTAAGCACACATGAAAGAAAATAAGCATAGAAATAATGTATGCGGCTCAAATCCTCCCGTTAACACAGTTCAAGCCTCTACTCTACACATGGTTATAATGGCAAGATTAGAAATCGTTTCAAGCTAAGTCAAGTTCAAGTCCAAGTTGGCAATTCCCAAAACAAAACTCATCACATGCCCAAATCAATCAAAAACATTTTTAAATAAAATGCGGGGCACAGGGAAGTCACCATTCACAAAGTTTCATCAAACCAATCAATCAACTAAAGCTAACCAACAAAAGCAAAAGAAATCTAAACTATGAAAGTAGTACATTTTTTTGGTCATATGTAAACTCCTACTTCTAACAAGTAGTACAAACCATATGACTATCCTAAGAAAGCAATAAAACTACACTAGAAAGCAATAAAAACTAAACTAAGAAAGCAATAAAGTTACCTCCCCCAAGCCGAACTCAGCAATGTCCTCATGCTGAAGGAAGTAAGGCGAGAGATAAGAGAGATGGTGGAGGGGTGTAGGAAGTTTGGGGGTGTAAAATGATGTATATGGGTGAGAGGATGAAGTTGTGCAAGGATAAGAAAGAGGCGTGAGTGGTAGATGGTATTGCATATAGCATACACGGATTGAAATTTGACCACCTCTCATTGTTTCGACCATACCTCACAAAACATAAATCGGATTAATGTGATTCTTGTTTCATTCGAAAGTAGACTTAAAGAGCTTTCCAACGATAGGTCGTACACCTCGTGGAACGTCCCAAAGAAAAAGTTATGGCCGTTTAAAATTGACTCTTTGAATATGCCGCGTACAGTCTATTCGCCCGGGCCGCGGGCTGGGCGCCCGGAAGGGGTTGCTCGCCCGGGTCACCCGAGCGCATGGCTAGGGGGTAAAAATTTTGAAAAACTGGAAAAAAAAACTAAGTGTGGGAAACAGGGTTGCGCGCCCGGGACGAAGGATTTTCGCCCGGGATAGTGCTGTTCGCCCGGGTCACCCGGGCGAATGGCTACTTTGAGTTTTTTTTCGTCCTTTTTTTCTTCTTTTCAGCTAAATTTCACCTGTAATCACACCGAAACACTTGAAGAATTCATTAGTACCTCACTCTCCCCTTACCAATACTAATAAATGAGCTAGAGTCCCTACTAAACTAAGAAAATAAAAATGAAAAAAACTGCTAAAAACTAAACTAACTACGGGTTGCCTCCCGCAAAGCGCTTGTTTAAGGTCATTAGCTTGACTGCATTACCTCATAGCTCACAAGGGTGTGGGTCTCGGAGATTGATTTCTTCAACTTAGCCAACAACATCACCTTCATAGTAATGCTTGAGGCGATGTCCATTAACCTTGAATCGCTCTCCTTTCTCGTTTTGGACCTCTACAAATCCATATTTGCTTACCATAGTAACAATGAAAGGACCGCTCCACCTAGACCTTAGCTTTCCGGGAAAAATTTTCAGTCTAGAATTAAATAATAAGACCTTATCACCTGTTGCAAATTCCTTTCTTACAATTCGCTTATCGTGCCATCTCTTAGTCTTTTCCTTATAAATCTTAGCACTATCATAGGCTCCCAATCGAAACTCGTCTAGCTCATTTAATTGGAGTAACCGTTTCTCACCTGCAAGCTTGGCATCCATGTTGAGCTCCTTTACTGCCCAGTAAGCCTTGTATTCTAACTCAACTGGCAAATGGCACGCTTTCCCATAAACTAACCGATATGGAGATGTACCGATAGGTGTCTTGAAGGCCGTTCTATATGCCCATAATGCATCATACAGCTTGCTACTCCAATCCTTCCTTGACTTTGCAACCGTTTTCTCCAGGATGGCTTTGATTTCTCGATTTGAAACCTCTACCTGACCACTGGTTTGTGGATGATATGCTAATCCTGTTCTGTGGTAAACACCGTACTTCTCCAGCAGTTTATCTAGCCTTTTCTCATGGAAATGCTTTCCCCCGTCACTGATGACAGCTCTAGGAACTCCGAACCTAGGAAAGATAACCTGCCGAAACATCCTCAAAACAGTGTTAGAATCACAATGGGGGGTAGCAAGAGCTTCCACCCATTTAGAAACATAATCTACAGCCACTAATATGAAACGATTACCATTCGAGGATGGAAAGGGGCCCATGTAATCAATACCCCAAACATCAAAAATTTCTACTTCCAATATAGCTGTTTGGGGCATTTCGTGCCGTTGTGAGATATTACCTGTTCGTTGGCACGAATCGCAAGACATAATAAAAGCTCGAGCATCCTGTAGGATAGTAGGCCAATAAAAACCTGATTCAAGGACCTTAAACATCGTCTTGGAAGGTCCAGCATGACCTCCATATGGTGAGGAGTGGCAATGGTGGAGTACACCGTAGACTTCCCATTCTGGAACGCATTTCCTGTATAAACCATCTGCACACTCACGAAACAAGTTAGGATCATCCCAAAAGTATCGCTTAACATCGTGCAAGAACTTCTTTTTCTGCTGATAGGTCAAATCAGAAGGTAAGACACCTCCTACAACATAGTTAGCAAAATCAGCAAACCAAGGGGAATTAACACAGACTGCAAACAGATGTTCATCAGGAAAAGAATCATCAATGGGGGTAGAGATCTCCCCATCATCATACCGTATCCTCGATAAGTGGTCAGCTACCACATTCTCTGCTCCCTTCTTATCACGAATCTCGAGATCAAACTCTTGAAGCAACAGAATCTGCCGAATAAGCCTCGGTTTGGCTTCCTTCTTTCCAAGCAGGTACTTAAGAGCTGCATGGTCAGTGTAAACAATAACTTTCGAACCTACAAGGTAAGCACGAAATTTGTCTAATGCATAAACAATAGCAAGCAACTCTTTTTCTGTGGTGGCATAATTAACTTGAGCTTCATCTAAGGTCTTACTAGCATAATAAATAGCATGTAGGACCTTATCCCTCCTTTGACCTAGAACTGAACCAACTGCAAAATCACTAGCATCACACATTATTTCAAAAGGTAAATTCCAATCGGAGGACTGTATAATGGGTGCGAAAATTAGTGCATTTTTTATCATATTAAAGGACTCCAGACACTCGTCGGTGAATTTAAATTCAGCATCTTTCAACAGCAATTGAGTTAGTGGTTTCGCAATTTTAGAAAAATCCTTAATAAACCTGCGATAAAAACCAGCATGACCCAAAAAACTTCTTACCCCTTTTACATTCACCGGAGGTGGTAGTTGCTCAATTACCTGTATTTTCGCCTTATCCACCTCAATACCGCGTTCGGACACCAAATGTCCCAAAACTACTCCTTCATTGACCATAAAATGACATTTTTCCCAATTTAAAACCAGATTTACCTGTTCACATCTTTCGAGAACTTTAGTTAAATTAGTCAAACATGAATCAAAATCAGAACCATAAACACTAAAATCATCCATGAAGACTTTCATAATAGATTCTATGAATTCAGAAAAAATGCTCATCATACAACGTTGAAAAGTAGCTGGTGCATTACATAAACCAAAAGGCATTTTACGATAAGAAAAAGTACCGTAACAACATGTAAAAGTCATTTTCTCCCTGTCATCGGGATGGATGGGGATTTGAAAGAAACCCGAATATCCATCAAGATAGCAGAAATACTTATTCTTAGCTAATCTTTCCAGCATTTGATCAATAAAAGGGAGGGGGAAATGATCCTTTTTAGTTGCAACATTCAGTTTTCTATAATCAATACACATTCTCCATCCTGTAACAACTCTAGTAGGAATTAATTCATTTTTATCATTACGAACAACAATTGTTCCCCCTTTATTAG
>PYUH01004045.1:1454119-1491657 GCA_016808085.1 Suaeda aralocaspica
AATTTGACTCCTAATAAAGCTGTTCTCTGTGGTGGATAGTACTTCCTCTGAAAAGCAAGAGCCAAGTCCTCCCAATAAATAATTGTGGCCACTATTAAGATCATTCAACCAAGATCTAGCCTTGTCCTTCAATGAAAATGGGAACATTCTCCTTTAATGTTAATCCTTAGAAACGTCCATTGCTTGATAGTATACACGATTGAAGGAAAATTCTGTAAGTGTAAATTCGGATCTCCTTCAAGTCCCTGAAAAGATAAATGATTTCGATCAACATATTACAAGGGCCGGTTTCAGTTCAAAATAGCAGCACGGTATCAGGTATGAATAACCTCCAGCCATAGACTCCGTACTAGGCAGAGAATAGTCTCTCAACGAACGGGCGCAGGTGGTGGTCCTCTACCTGTCCTTCTCCTTCGGCAGCCATTTCGACCTCTAAATAACCTTCAAACAACGGGTTTGAAAGTGAACTCGAAAAAACTGAGACAAATCAGAAACGGTTTCCTCCACGGATCGAGGAAGAAATATTCGGCCGTCTACTACGTTCAACCGCTTCAAAAATACTCGCTCGAGCTCAGAGAAAATGAAAGTATCAAGTCCGTGGTCGGTTTGCATAAACCTATAAACCTGCACAATATGTAACTCCGAGCAAAGATGAGAAAACCGCCTCAAAGAACCCAAAAAGTTCTTTGAGACTAAGAAAATCAAAAAAAAGAAAAACAGTTATAACCCGACTAATAGAATTAAAATGCCTCCCGGAAACGCGCCAAAATTGATGAGGCTATGCACACCTATCAAAATTAACCTAACACTCTAAACTAATATGCTAGGGAAGTAGGGATCGATCCACAGGAAGCAAGAATTAAAACCTATTAGTTCTAAAAAGTCTAAACGCGTAAAGGGCCTTTGATGACGATTGTGACTAAGAAAAAATTAACTAGAATTAGACTAAATTGATTAAGAGATTAATTAATGACTAAGCCTAGGACATCGGTTCACCTAGATTAACCAGTGAATTGCAACAAAATAATCAATTTATATCAATTTCCTTGAATTAAGGTCCACTAATTCTCTCGAATTAGTCCCTTCAAAACTCCTCTAATGGCTTCGCCACTTAGACTCGTTTTGCATTTGTCCTTATGATTCTAATTGTGGTAATCTACCTCGGCATCGATTTCAACAATATCAGACTAACAACTAAACCTGGCCAGTATTTAATTGAAAGCAATAGTAATGACAATAAGAATTCAAGCAAATTAATAGTTAAACAATTATTAGCAAAACATCACCAAATAGTCCATGGATCCCCTAGTCCTAGAAAAGGAAACTATTCACTCATAATTGAAGAAATAAAAACTAAATAATAAAAGTAATTAAACATTAAACATGATTAAACTAAACAAAACTAACAACAATCAAGAAATTAAATCTAAACATAAAACTATTAAAACTAAGAACATAAATTGAAATAACAATAAACATAATAAGAAACAAGAATGAGAATAAAATAGAACCTGAATATTATGATGAATGATTGAATAGAGTTTTACACTTTGAGAGAATTAGTAGAGTAACTAGGATTCTAAAATCAAAAGGGCGTCATGGACTAATGGAGGAAAAACACTTAAGTACTTAGGCTAAACAAGGAAAACGCGTGATTTTGGGCCTTCAGAGCCACCCGCCCGGGCCAACGGGCGTGCAGCCCTCACCCAGGCGCACAGCCTCGACCCGGGCGGGTAGCCTAATTTGCTTCGTTTCTCGGTTTTCACGTTCTTCCTTAATTTCTCTTTAATTCTTCGTTTTAACATTCTAGCTTCGGTTTAGCTTCCCAAATGACTTCAACTCTTCACTAATTCTTCAAGTGTTTCAAAAGGTCGGAAAACAACGATAAAATCTCAATATCCTGTAAATCTAATAAAAAGCACAACGAACACTCGAATAGCAAAAGTTAGTAGAAATGGCTCAAATGAGCCGTTATAGAGCTAAAAATCAATCGGGATCGGGTATAAAATACATATAAATATTAACTTATCAGATATAATAATATAGTAGGTCAGATTGGGTAATAATTGATGAGAGAGAAATAAGTTGCAACTAATAGAAGCTGATTAGTGGGTGGTGTGTGGGGTCCATTTTAATAAAAAAAAATATTAAAAATTTAATAAAGTTGTATGTAAAATAAAATACAGAAACATAGAGAAACAAGATAGTGAAAGAAAATAGGGACGAAGGGAGTATATAATTAATACAGCCTCTAAAAATATTTTCGTGCATTAGATCTACTTATACTTATTTTATGAATTATTGTCACAATTCACAATTTAAATAGTAAAAATTATAAAATTTATATGAAAACTCTTTTTATTATTATAAACTTTTAATTACATTAATAGAATATCATAAATCAAAAATCTTGAATTTAGAATAAATCTTGAAAGTAAAACAATTTTTGTTTTTGTAGCAAGCCATTTTGGTCACGTTTTGGTGGCCTTAAAGGCATGGAGGGTATTAGTAGTGCTACCTGCGTGAAGGAATGTAGGGTGCAACAAGGGGAACGGTGGTGGTCATGGTGGCTGCATTGGTGGCTCGAGAATGGTGGCTTTGGTGGTCCACATTGGACCACTCGAACGCGAGTAAGAGGGGAAGAAAAGAGAGAATTTTTGATTTTTTTATTGGACCCCTCACACCTGCGAGAAGAGGGGAAGAAAAGAGAGAATTTTATGATTTTTATTTTCCTAATTTTTGTGAGGTTTTGCAAAGTGATTTTGAGAGGAAAAATTGTGCTATTTATAGGTATAGAAGGCCTCAAAATTTTCGGTCATCATAGGGCACAAAATAGATTGTTTTAAAATTTTAATCTTTTACAAAAAGACATGATTTGATATAATATTTGATAAATATTTGGTGATCAATGGAATAATTAAAAAATGCTTAAAATGTTTATTTTTGATGACAACTCTTTGTAAAATAATCAATTTAATGAAATCATAAAAAACATATATGGCATGAAAAATAATTGGCTTAGCCCTTGATTTTTTTTAAATCCCATGTAATTGGATTCTATGTTCGAAATTTGTATGGAACAAGCCTAATGCTATTTTTGCTACTTTAGAAATTAAAATATATATTCAAAACGTTTTTGGAAATAATTATTTGTTTTTGAATAGAAACTCACAAAAGTAATTATTTAACACCGCATAAAATCATAATAAATAAATTAATATAAATCATTTTAGTATTTCAAACTATATATTAAATCATCAAGGCCAGAGCTAGGATTATGGAGGCTAGGGCCCATGCGAGACCTAAAAAGGGCATTGGAACACTATCGAAAAATATAGGGGTAACTTATCAAGAAAAAAGTCACTTTCATAGCATGTTCTAATGTCCAAGTTGAAATTTTCGATCATATATAACCATAAAATGAAAACACAAATAGTTTAAACAAACACTTAAAATTATTAAAAATGGATATGGAGAGATTAGAAAACACCCAAATGAACTAATTGGTGAACTTGTGGCAAGAAGAGGGCGATCCATGGGATGACATTTTGAAAAAGTAAACTTTTAAAGTTTTAATTTTTAATTATAGAACAAATAGACTTATTTGTGGACTTGTGGCAATTATGGAAGGATTTTAAATATGAGTTAATAATGGGAATTGAAATTTCGTAAGTGGAAAGTATCATAAATGTATAGTACAAATAATATTAGTTAGGAGGAAAAAGAGAATTAATTTCAAAAGTGAAGCCAAGGAGAATTAACTTGGAAATTTGATATATGATATCACTTCCCTTACCACTAGTCTATTATAATTTCATTTGTTTACATAAGAACAATAAGTTAATATAATATTGAGGCTTTTGGTTCGGGGCTTGTGCGGGCGTTGACCCTGCACAGGCTTAGTACCGGTCCTGATAATCGTAATTGATTATTAATATAAGTTTCACAAATGTGGGGGATACAAGTTTTTCTTGTGATCGTTTTTTGTGTTTTGTTTCAATCTAATATCTCCTAATTGTCCAACTATTGGGTCATGCACATTTTGGGCTTCTCCTGGGTATCTTCCACAACATTACATGCCCCACTCCAACATTCCTACTTCATTTTTCCTTTTTCACAATCTCACTCACTTTCTCCTCAAGAAGTAGCTTTACCCTTAAATGTTGTGGCTGTAGATTGCTGTTAACACCTAAGTTTTCTTCTCTGCATAAAAAAACAACAAAAACATCTTTGTCCCTGACTGAACCAACTCCACAACCATCTGCTTCAGTTTCAATCACTTATCAACACCTTTTTCATTTTTAAACACAAGAAGAGAAAAGAAGGGAAAGGAAATGGGAAGAAGGGAAGGGGAAAGAAGAGAGGGGGAAGTAGAGCTCTATCTTCCCTCCAAATTTTTGTACTTTGAAGGGATAATGTTTATAAGGAGGAGGGAAAATGGATCCCTCCTTCTCCCTCCCATTCCTTCCCCTAACCAGTATCCAATAAGAGAATTTGTTCCCTTCTTTCTTTTCTCTCCTCCCCCCCCCCCCCGTGTAAGAGTACTCACCTCGTAGGCAATTTTGTAAATAACAATTAAGCTAACCCAGCAAAACCAAAATTAAACAGTGTATTAACTCACATAAGTGGCCATTCCAATAAATGTGACGAAATAATTAAAAGTAGAAAGAAAATTCTCCTGCTTAGAGCTCCATAAATAGTGAGATTTTCATCACTATCAACCCTCCTTCATTCCTTTCCAATTTGAAGTTTTGGAAAAGTTAGGGTTCTTGCGAATTTATGGAGCATGTCAATTAGGGTCCACAAAAGGTGATTGAATTGAATAGAGACAAGGGCAATGTTGTAATTTCGTTTGGGATTAATGGAGGGAAGTCTGAGAGATGGGGCTCACTAATGTCTTTTTTGGATGGAATACGTTAAATGGTAGTAATTTACAAAAAAATAGAAATATGTAGGTAATTGTGTAAATTAAAATAAAATCTTGTGATTAAAATAATTTCAGTTTTAGTTAGTCAATAGTGTAGAGCAATCAATTTCAGGTCAACTTGTGCTCATCGACACCTTTTTATGCAAGATTGTGTATTCATGTTCATTGTCACTTTAATTGCGGATATAAACGACCTATAGTCCTAAAGTACAGAGTTAATACTATATAATCTTAAATCTAATTACGGTATGTTCTAAGTCTTCAACCCTGCTCACTTAGAAAACCATTAGAAAATGACTTGGGTACGTAGAAACATCTGCAAAATCGACTGAAACAATGTATAATATATAACCTAAAAAGAAAGAAAGGTGCTCAATTACAGTAACATACAACTTTGACTGAAAGACTATACTGACATTTTATCAATATATTGATCTCAAATATTGTAAAACTTTTTTGATACAACTCTATAAACTAAGAACAATAATCACTATACTAATTCTTATTGCTTTTGACCATACAAATTCTTACCAAACTAAGAAAGACAAATTCAATCAATCAAAGATAAGCAACAACTAAATACTTCTGATCCCAAAGAGTGTCAAACATCTTTTAGACAGAAAAACCAAATCTTTCATCTGTTTCTCTATGCCATTTATGCTTTGCCTGCATCCGCGCCTTCCGCAATCCAAAGAAATTCTCTCCCTCTATATGTATTATATGGTTTATTACAACGACTCGTTCGAGTCAGGCAACACACATTTGCACTTAAAAATCTTGTGATCAAATGCAATAAACATTACTGTTTATGCACAATCAAAACGTCGAAGACTTAAAAAGAAAGAAACATGAATTTGTACAGATGTGAGGTAATTTGATATGGTTATGGAGTGACACCCCTTTGAGGATCGAAATACTAGATGATGGTACCGACATAGCCAAAGCCAACGATGAAGAAAGTGATGCTTTGAAGAAAGAAGTATACATAATAGCTCCATTTTCCGTAGAGAAAATCGTAGCATCCAATAAAGAAGAGGAAAGCTCCAACTATCAACTCCAAGAAGTTCAATCTGCCAAATTTGTTTCCACATATCAAAAGAATGTTAACATCAAATCCTGATATAGAAATTGGCATATAGAATCAAATCCAAAACTAAAAGTAGTAGGCCACATTTCTAGTAGTTTTAGCTTTGATTATAACAATCCATCATGCAAAATTTTCAATGTTAACTCTGATTATTCATAACGATTTTTCACCCTCAACAAATAGTATGCTGCATTTATTAGTCTGTTTTCAAAATTAAGTAGATTAAACATTGCAACATTCCCGAAACAGAAATACAACAAGAAAATTGCGAGTATCAATTTACCTATCTAGGATCTTGGCTCGAGCTTTCTTCATTGCAATTTTGAGACCGCTTGATTTTTCCTTAGCACCCGCCTTAGTTTTTTGAGAATCTCCAAGCTTCTCAGTCACAACCCATTCATTTACTCTACCTGCCTCAAAGAGTCCAATGAGAGTTGCCTTTGTCCGATGCAAGGACATCACATTCTCAAACAGGATCCAATAGAACAGTAGGTGAATCGACCTGCATTTTAGTATTTATACCAAATAGTGAGCAAAAAAGGTTGAAGAATTCGAAGCATAAAAGTTACCATAAATATAGGTATCAAGTTTGTGTAGACCTTGGAGTTCCGACAGAGTTTAAGATGGTGATAATTGAAGGAATGTAAACTGATCCCCAAATTGGAACTTCGACTTCAGGAACAAGTATTGTCAAGGGAAAAATGATACAGAAGAAGAAAAATGTGACCATATGAGCAGTGATCTTTCTCACTAGGAAAAAGCTGTAAATGACATACACTTTCTTCCAAAATCTCACATTCTGCAACAACAAATTGCGCAGAAATAAGTTAAATGATCAAAGTTAACGAGTTTAGACAGCATTTCTTCTGCATTGTTTTTTTTGTACGCTTAATGGATTATATACTAACCTTGTTTCTGACAATTTCCATGACCATCTTCCTGAACAAATTAGCTGGCCCACATGACCATCGATGTTGTTGAAAGCGGAAAGCCTTGAAGGTACTTGGCAATTCACTTTTTACCTGATGTTCAACAAGTATGATTCATAACAGCTTAGTCAAGTAATGTTCTAATATAACACATGGTAAACATATTACATATTTATGATAGATGTAAAGATGTGTACAGTAGAGTTAATCAAATTCAGTGTTAATCAGTGTTACATTAGCTCATTTGAGCTTACTTGGCTAGCCATAATCAAATTCAGTAGTTCTTTACGTTCCATACAATTTAATGCTTATAAACAACCACCAAAATTATACCTGGAGATCACCAAGATAAACGAATTTCCAGCCACGAAGACTAGCTCGAACAGCAAGATCCATGTCTTCCACTGTTGTTCTATCCTTCCACCCTCCTGCTTCATCAATGGCAGCTATTCTCCACACACCGGCAGTTCCTGAAATTATCGCGAAGAAGCAAAAAGAATTAGTCTCATGATTTAGCTTTTGTTCAGACACTAAAGACAGCATGATTCTGCATCTAAATAAAGTGGGAAAAAAAAAATCTTGCTTGGAAATTCTTTTATATTAACTTCATAGATATTTGATGAATAGTCTATCTCTATCAATATTCACTGTATTTTTCTAATTGACATTATGTTAAATGTTTATGATTCCTAAAGAGGTAACATCCCTTGGCTGATACGGAGTAGTAGTTTGATTATAATGAATGTAAAAATGTTGTATAATTAAATGCATTACATTTCAACAAAAGGACCTCAATTCCAACCTTGTGTTAGTTTCCTCTTTCATGCTCACTTCTAATAGTCTAATTCACATTATTCAAAAAAAATTTAAAAGTTTAATTCATCCATGAAGATACAAAGTCTAGTAGAAATTATTAAAAAAAGAAAATGGAAAAGATGCAAATATAAAGCGATGAAACTCTGCTAACAAAGAGAAGTGCCAAAAGTGCGACAAGGGTAGACATGGTGTGAAATCTATAAGTACGCAGTATTCAACATATGATAGAGAAATTTGATAGTGAATATGAAATATAGCACATGACAATGCATTGATGAAACAATTCCTGTTTAATTGTCAGGCGTAGGGAAATGGCAAAAATAATGGGAGAAAGTGTTATAAAAATTACTAACCATTGAACCCAAAGAAGGCATGTGTAGCAGACCCCACTTCTTGCTCAACTTTAAAATGGTAGTCTAATGACATTTCTTGCATTCTTGTCATCAAGCACTCGTTTGCGTTCACTGCAAATTTAATTCAACATTTCATGTTAGTAATTATCTAATATGCCAACCTCACCAACTCAGTTTCTCAATTTCCAAAGGGTATGGTAACACATTATTTTCCTATTCAACAATAAACACTTAAATAAATAGTCACACGTACTATTTTAGACACACAAATTTGTCGCATAGTAATCAATAGAGATATAATATTGCATAACAAATGCCCAAATATTGAGCTGAGCTTTGGTAAGGATCATTACTAATTAGGGAACTTGACTATCAATATATAGTGAAGGCGACAATTAATTTTGCCAAACATGCCCTACCTGGCTATCTGCTATTAAATTTCCCTTAAAGATTGTCGATGACTAATCACCCACCTCAAAATGTGTCAAACCTTAATGAGGCAAAGTTATATGGATCGGAGCAAGGGAAGACAAAAGTAACAGTTAGTTGTTACTACTTTATATTGATCATTGTGAAAGACAACCTTCTCTTAATTATCAATGTGTTCTAGACTAACATAGCTCAAATTTTGCACATACTAATAAAAAAAATATACCAATTGAGTTATCTCGATATTTCAATATAAAATCTAACTTGACAATCAACTACAACCCAGAATTAGATTGAGATCGGATTATAAACACCCCTACCTGACCGGACCCCAAGATGCAAGGAAAGTATCAAATCCTTAACACAATAATTGAATACCTAATTGTGATTGAAATTTACTAAACAAAGTGGAACAGAAACACCATTACTAAGATGTCAGAAAGTGTCGGCGGGAGCAGGAGAGAGGGGTCCACATAATTTGGCTGATTTTAATCAAAGAGAAGAGAGAGAAAGTAGGAAATGTCAGTAAGCAACTAAAAGCTTACAAATAAGCACTTAATTATGGTATACTATCACGTGCTAGTGGGGTTGCCCAACTGCTCGTCCACCCTTGTTTATCACTTTCCAGTTTCCCCACCTTAATTGATCCTCTCAGTTGACTAATTACCCCAATATTACCTTTCATCCGTACATACACAGTAAATTGTACACCGTAAAAATCAAAACAGAGTTTAATCTAATTTTATTTGTACTATCCCAAAAGTATCATGACCTTCGTTTAAGCTTATTTCCAAGTCACTCCCATTATTTATTATGTAAAAGACTTTAACCAATTGTCTTAGTCAATATTTTTTCTTACTTTCAGTTTGTTTAATTAAATTACTATCTTCATTCCTTGTTAGTTGCAACACTTAATTATTATTTGTGAGATATAAAAAATTTAAGTGTTATAACTAATAAGAAACCAATATAGTAAATCAGTTTAAAAGAACATAACCCAAGTTGGAACTTGGGTCCTACATCTTTTGATTTATTTACTAGTCAACATAGTCAATTAATAGACTTTGATAAATTTGTTAAGTTTGTATTTTATCTTATTTTTAGTTAGTTTACATAATATGAACTCATTTTCATTAAGTTCAACTCAAAAGAACATGGCCGGAGTAGGAACATGCATCCTAGTTTTGGGAGCAACTTAAAATTACTCCGTACTATCCATGTGGACTCCAAATAAATTCTGCACTCACTTAGTTGGAGCTAAATCTTGTTTATCTATATCTTAATTGTATACTTTTTTTTTTCTTTTGGCTTTGAAAACAAATGGTGTCTTTTAGAAAGAATTACTTTAAAGGTGTTATTACACAATAATTACTACATAGTATCTAAGATGTATTATTTGAAAAAACGAAATGAGTTGCACCTTGCAATGAACAAATCCATCCTGTATTTAATTTATATATAAGTGAGGTTGAGTAGAAAATAAAAATTAAAAAAATGTACGTGTAAAAATATAATGGACTGCTTCGCTATAAGCCTATAATTAAAACTTACACTAATTAAATAAGAAAGAAAATCAACTAAACACATTAGACAACTAGTGATAGACTGATAGTAACATTTTATACCCCAATTGTTTAATCAAGCTTTAGAGTGAAGAAAACGAAACATAACACTTTAATTGATCCTAGAGTATTATTTATATCTAGTTAATAAAAGTTAATTAGTACTACTACTACATGCATTAAAAGTAGTAAAACAATGAACATGTCCTACAGAAAGTTAGTTTTATAAACTCTTACATTGGAGATGGAGTAACTAAAAGATTGAGAATAATCCAGCTATGCTCTTGGGAACATATTAGATTCTTAGCACTGCTAAAAATCTCTACCATAATTTTTAATAAATGATTTCTTGTTTCTTTGAGAATTTTTTGAGTGGTTTGGTAGTACGGAGTACCTTTTTTATCGATCTGTTTTTACAATTACAAATTTACAATACAACTTAGATTGTATTTTTTCATGTATGGCCCCTCTAGTTCACCGTATCTTTGTCTCAACTACATTCGAATACAACTCTAGTCGCACATCTGGCTTAAGGTGAATAAATTAGTCTCCTAATAAAAGCTTTTTATTTTCAACCTAAAAACGCTCTAAAGAAATGTCAAGTTGCTAAATCAACTCCAATCGATAAAATTAAAAAATTATACTATTAAAATACACAAAAGAATCGCCCATCTACAAAAACTGAGTAGCTATTAATAGAAAGAGGCATAACCCTTTAATTTGCCCCTTTCACCTCATTTTCTCAATAAGATGTACGTGGCTTATAAGTTATAATAAAAGACAAATTAAGGGCATGAACAACCCCGTTAAAGATGGGGAAAGACCCGTGATTGATGGGCACCTTAATTGACAAGGAGCACCCTAGTATGCTCTCGTCTATTAATCTATCACTATCTTACAAAACTTTTTTATTTTTTTATTTTCTTCCTTTATTATGCTACGTTTCCTAAGTATAATCTTTATTCTTTACCCCCACAAATCTTACTTTCTCACACTATCAAAGTTAAAATAGCGATAAAATTAATATTAATAAAAAAGAAATGTAGCATTTACCAAAAGCACATAAAAGGTTCGGCAAAGACAGGATAAGATGTAATTTAAGTGAAATTATATTATGTGAAATAGAAGTTAACGGTCCACCGACACTTTGTTAAATTTCAGAATAATGATATATTTAAGTATAAGGTCATCAATTGATAATTTTATTTAATGCCATGATTAAGATGAATTTATTTAGAATTGTGTATAGTTGTACCACCTGGTAGAAGTTAGTCAATAACATGTGCTAGAATTTTATGTTGCAAATTTACAGTTCGAAGATGAGGCGCTTATTATTAATTATGTTTTTTTGGTATGTATGAGTCACAAGGCAATTTATGATGCGACCATTGTAACTTCTTAGCCGTGCAGGTTGATCACCCACGATCATTTTTTAAGTTCATGATCCCAGGTCAAAAACAGTCATTTCACACACAAGTCGATAATACATAGCTACATTACTTGCCAGATTATCAATGTGTTATGAGTTAATGCACTTACCAAATCTCCAACGTGCTTGAACAAGGGCGATATCAGAGTTGTACATCAAAAAGGGGATGGCTCGGAGGAGGTAATCAGGCTCTGGCCTGAAATCGGCATCAAAGATTGCAACATACTCGCAATGCTTGACATAATCTCTCTTCAATCCTTCCTTTAGAGCACCAGCTTTGTAACCACCCCTATTTTCTCTAATTTGGTATACTATATTTAGGCCTTTGCTAGCCCATCTCTGGCATTCTAATTCCACCAAATCCTACAAAATAATTTTCAATTTGTCTTAAATTAAGCAACATTATTATTTGGACAAAAACAATAAAAATGCATGCATAATGAGGAAAACTTTAAAGGAGTGCAAAAATTGACAAATGAAAGTTACTACAAGAAAATAGGGATTAGTGTAATGATGACATTTTCAAAAGCTCCAATTCTAGGACAATTTTTTTAAACAAACTTATAGTTTCACTTTTCCTAATTGATGCAAAGGGCACAAAAGTTAAGTAATTGTTATGGTACTTGGGATAGGGGATTAGGCATAAGTGTATAACCTCCTAAAGCTAGTTGATTGCAATTCTATTAATTTCCCTACAAAATCAACATAACATAAAAATTGCTCAATTTGGAAAGAGACACTTAATGAGACAAGAAAGCAACACTTTAGTTGCTTCTAACCTATATCAATTATAATTTAAGACATGACAATTATATAAGATATATTTGTAGGCTAATTCTTGTTTTGCACCGACGATAACATTTCACCTATTAAGTTATTTTTGCATAACTACAACGTATTTAATAGTTGATAAAATGATAATCATTAATCTTATCTATTACGACCATTCTCTTAACTAATGCTCGGTCCAATTCTAACACACCCTACCAATATAATGAAAAATGAATCACCGATGATATAATACTCCGTACTCCCTAATAATAAATGTACGAGAGTTCGGAAAATAATGTAATAGACAACATCTCCACATCAGGAAAAAAACAGATTTCAATTCTACTCCTAGTACACTAATAAAGAGGGGAATACAACTTGGGTATTTGGCATTAAATTTTGAAAAAAAATTAACCATTCTACAGTCATTTTTTTACTCTATTTCGTTCTTTAATTGCACTAAATAAATATTTTATATTTTATATCTTACAGGAAAAATACTCATATATTACACCTAAAAAACCGGAGGTAGTATTTTTTTTTTTTTTTTTTACCTTCACAACTGGGTCAGTAGAGTCATCAAGCACTTGTATGACCATCCGATCAGCCGGCCATGAGAGGTTACAAGCGGCACCAATTGACACTTTGTAGACCTACTCCAATTTCACCACACATCAAAAAATATATTAATTTATTAATTCACCCATATCAAAATAAAATTAATTGAATACAATATTAATTGAGTGCAATAAAAAACTGACAATTTTATATCATTATAAACACAAATTTCTATACCAAATCAAGGCTAGTGGGAGGCACTAACATCTAACATCATCTTATTTACCAAGTCAAGCAACAACTAACATGATTTGTGTCTACAATCAAAAGGAATTATATAACCTACCTTGATTCAAGGACAAGATTAGCTATGTACCCAATTTTCTTTTTCTAATGTAAAAAGAGAACTAAAAAATGACAAATTGAAGTGCCACATAAGCATGTACGAGATTTAATCTCAGGTCTTAACGACTTTCATGTACTAAACTAGTTGGCATGCACCGATTTATTTGATGTCATTCAACTATTCAAGATATCCAAGTAAGAAAATGTAACCAGAGAAAAATGAGGGTAACACAACCAAAACACCAATCATAGATCATCAAATCATCAAATCAAATCAAAAAAAAAAAAAAATTAAATTAAATTACACTTAACTTTAGTAACTTTTACATGAAAAAGACTAATTAAAAAAAAAAAAAAAAANAAAAAAAAATAATAAAAAAAAAAAAAAAAAAAAAAAAAAGGAAGAAGTTTACCTCTTTTTCATTGTACATAGGGATTTGAATAAGAACATGAGGAAACTTGTTAGAACCACCCATTTCAATATCATCAATTGAATCAGGCAAAGGTTCCCAATTGTAACGTTTTTCAGGTTTTTTCCAAAACATTTTGACCAAAACAATTACAACTCCCATATAAACCCTTTCACAAAACAACATTAATGACATTGATAAACATAAATATACTCCAAAATTAAGCATTGGTACAATTAATGGTGCTTTTACTGTTTCCCACATTAATTGTAATTGTGCTGACATATCTCCTCTTGCTTGTAACAGTTGATCTTGAATTAAATCCGCCATTTTTAAAAATCAATTAAATCCCCAGATAAACAGGGGAAATCAACAAAACAGGGGATTTGTTTTTTTGATTGAATTGACAATGTATGTGAAATGGGGTTTTAGGGATTGTTTGTTTATGACTGTTTTAAACTAAAAAAAAAAAAAAAAATCAAATCTCGAATGAAAAATCCACCTTTAATTGAATTATTTTGGGGCTTTGAAATGGAAAGAAATCAAAGTTTTTATTTAGGGTTTTATTACTTTCCTTCTATTCCACCCTCCTCAAAGATTGATTGCCAAACAATACCTCTGTTTTCTTCCTATGAAATGTAGAAGAAAACAGAAAGTATTGAGGCAGTAAATTAGAAAGAGAGAGAGAGAAGAGGGGAAGAATAGAGAGAGAAAGAGAAGTAGAGAGAGAAAGAGGGGTGGGTGGTGGAAGTGAGAACAGAGCAAGTGATGATGAGAGAGAGTTTGTAAACATCTTTTATAGTCATTTTTGTTCGTGTTCTTCCCTCATTTGCATTATTTTCCAATCTGGTTGTTTTTTTTTTTTTTCCTTGTCCTTTTTTAATATTTATTTTAATAATTGCATTTTAAGTATGATATCAATATTAAAAAGGAAATATTTACGGGGTCTTAGCTTAATTGCGCGTTACACAATATTATTCATGTGTTAGTTAATGTGGTAAAATGAGTTGTACACCAATTTTAAACCGGACTGGATAGAAACGTGTTTCTTGGTTTAGAATTTCTTAATTGATCAAGAGCTAAATGAGAGAAAATTTGTTCAATTGATTAAAACCTTTCTTTGTTTGGGATGTGTTTGGACTTGATTTCAGATTTTTAACAATTAAAAAAAATGTAATTCAATTAAATAATAGTGTTTTCATCTTACAATATTACATACACTCTGTGTACAATAAAATTACTATACAACGAATAGCTTGAACTAGTTTTTTAGTAACTAGAAATAAGTTTTTTTAGTAACTTTAAAATCATTGAAATTTAATTGAATATCTTTAACAAATAAATTTTATATATGGCATTATAAGCTATATTTATTCATTAAAATTGTTTTTTAGGAACTCAAAAGGGTGTAACTCGAATTCAACAAAGTACACCAACATAAGCTGATTTTATAATAGCGGAACACAGAAAAATATAATTTCAAACCCGTCGTACAATAATTACTGTACACCGGTTATATATAAAACTTTGTCTTAAATCAAATGATAAATAAAACATAATCAAATTTTACATTTTTACTCAAAATTCTTGTAATACTTTAAACTTAGCTTTTTTAAGCAAGGAACTTTACTTTTTACTAGGGTTTTTGCTTAGCACTTCTTCTCAACTTAATTGGTTTATGTATTTATAAGATTTGAGCCCATAACCTCAAATTTGCAATGAGGTATTATGACCACTTGATTTATACATTTTTTATTTGTATATCTCCATACAATATTCTAATATATTATAAACAAGAAAATTATAAATAGAACCAAGGAAATAAAAAGTCAAATATTTCATGTCCTTTTATTTTCTCCTCATTAATGTATAAGTCTTTCTTTTCATACGGTTTTTTATTTTGATCTAAAATATTATTATATACCTACAAGGCATGAAGTTAAAGAAAACTCGTAGATGAGACATAAACTTTCATCAATCATATATTTTTATTTATCATCATACTAGTTTATACTGAACTAATTCTCAAATACTCAAAAATACATAGCATATAGTTGTTTCATATTATTCTCTTTATTCTCACATCAATACTCTAGGGAGCGTGTTATTTTATAAAATAGATAGATTTTTTCATTTATTATTTATTTTTCGAAAATGGGATTACAGTTGTACCTCATTGGATCATATATTGTCTTTAATTAAAATTAAAATTTCTTTTTAGTAAAATATATATTCAACGTATACTATATGAAATGTCCGGGGCATCGTCCGGGGAAAAATCTAGTAGTTAATTAAAATCACTTAGGTTATGTTCTTCTCGCCTTGTCATTTATTATAAATTGAAATTATATTTATAAAACTTAAAGGTCCTGTTCTTTTGGGATGAAATTTTTGGCATTTTAGTTCAACTCAATTCAGTTCAGTTCAACTTCATTCAGTTCGGTTCATTTCGGCTCATCTCCATTATAATTACTACTCCCTCCATTGCCTATTATTCTTGACGGTCACTATTCACCCTCTCATTTTGATATATGATATAATAATAGTTGTGGGGTCAAATTGGGGTAATAATTGATGAGAGAGAAACAAGTTGCAACTAATAGAAGCTTGATTAGTGGGTGGTGTGTGGGGTCCATTTTAATAAAAAAAATGTTAAAAATCTAATTATGTTGTAATGTAAAGAAAAATATAGAACATAGAGAAACAAGATATGTAAAGAAAAATAGGGAACGGAGGAAGTACTTTATTTTAGTATACTTCAACTCAGTTCAGTTCAATTCAATTTTGTTCGGCTGCATTTCATACCAAAAGAACGGGCCAAAATATGTTTTTTGAATTTAAACTTATCTTTAAGAGCTAAGAAGAGCATAACTTATAAGATACGTTCAATGATCCATACCAAAGACATAACTCTATAAGTAAAGTTCTACTAAGAGTTAGCCGCCCTTCCTCATGTTGATCTAAACCCGACTATAAAAAAAAAGGAAAATTGGACTGAATCAAAACAACACGTGTTTATGCTTGTTCCATTCATTCCAATTTGGCAATAACATTGAATATTGAATAAATTAGAGCATGGAGATTAAAGAGAGCGATCAAATGAAGACTTAATTCTCTTTATTATTCTAGTACGTAGAACCAAGTTGTGACAAGTTGATTAAATTTATTTACATGTAACAGATTAAAGTGATTAACGATGGACAATATATGATGATTTTGCTTGCCATTTTGTAGCACCATGGTAATCGAATCATTCGGATTAGATCAATTCAAGTCGAATCATATTGGTGAAAGAGTGTGAAAGTTTTTCTAGTTTAAATTGGATCACTATTGAACACATATATTGTCCGATCAAGTTAGTCGTTTCAGGCAATAATCAAGTAAAGCATATGGGAGTTAGCTAAAAATTGCTTAGTTTGAGCTCACCAATAATCAGATGGAGTAGTTATCGCATGGACGGATAAGTACAAAAATTGACCTATAAGTCAGAGCAGCAAAAATATTTTAAAAAATTTATTATGTTGTAAAAAAATTTAAAAAATTATATTTAATTTATGATTTGCGGTTTGTTGTTTGGTTTGATTAAATTGTTTATATTGAAAACCAAACCAACCCGCAAAAGCGTAATTTGATGATGAGTAAAAATGAACCGTAAATTTCAAGCCTCAAACCAAACTAATTACAGTTTGGTGCGGTTTAGACCGCACTCTGTACACCCCCAGTTGGTGCATTTGTTACAATTCGAATATATAAATAATTTTCTTTTCTACTCGATAATAGTTAGGTGCTTCAACCATCTATGTCTCTATTGCGAGAATAAAATCAATCGAGTCAAAGCCCTAGTACTTGAGAGCAGTGGTAAGATGGATGAATATATATGGCTAAAACCTAAATACTAACCACGAGGGCAACACCTTATCAACCACACCAACATGTTTGGAGTTTATATTAACTAACATGACTAATAAAATAATAAGGATTCTTTTGGATTTTTGTAATTATCTCTCAAACTTTAAAAACAAAAAAGAAGATGATCCATTTCACAACAATTCTACTAACATCGATCCTTCATTCCGTAAAGAAGTTTTTACTTGTTAAGATTTATGTAGAACTTTGACCTTATTATGTGATGCAGTTTTATATTAAACAAAACATTATTGGTCAAGTCAGGGTTGTTTCAGAGGAGTTCAAAGAGCCTCACTGCCCAAATTTTAGATTTTTTTATATATCATTGCCTAAAATATATTATAACTAAATATTGTTAATATAAGGGCTTAATTTGATTTTTTTTTTTAAATAGGACCCCTAAAACTTTTGCCACGGGCCTAGGTCAAGTTAAATCATAATATTATTTTACAATATGTATTTTTATAATATACTCCACACTTTTTAGCTAGATTAGATAATTTATATTATTAGGAAATTGAATTAAAAAAAAAACAAACTAAATGTAATAGAGTTATAAATAGTTAAATACTACTCACTCCTTTTTTATTTCTTGTTACATATGTATATTATTTTACAATTCCAAGTAGTTATGTATATGTATGCGTATCTATATTTGTATGTACATAATGTTGTGAATCAAATAAGATCTCATAATTTGATTATGTGTTTCCTCGTGTATATAAACATACCATAAAAGAGTCAAAATTAACTTTAAATAAAGGATAGATAAATTATTTCTTGGATATTTCGTTTTCAATTTGTAGTGTTTTTTTTTCCTTTTTTTGTTAAAGCTTAATTCAATTCAAGAATATGAAGAAAATAGAGAAGGACTTTTTTGTATACAAGAAATTATTATCTATTTGTCTATTACAACCCGCCTCTTCATTTTTCCTCCCAATATATAGTTCGGCAATTGATTTTTTCCACGTAAGAAAATCATTTCTTCTACATAATCTCTTCAAAACATTAGAATTTGGTATTACGTAATTGCGTGGAAGAAGAGTTTTTACTCACGGGAAGAATCACTACCCATATAGTTTTTTATCTTTGCATTATAAATTTATGACACTTTGATTAAGCATTAAATTTATTCGGAAAAATCTTCCCTACTTTCACTCTCATGCATCTTCAACCAACATGGACATGAAATATGTACACCATTCATCTCCTCTAATTATGGATCAAAGAGACTAGGTTGATTAGTGATTCCGATCCAACATATAACTTTCAAAATCATAAAATCAAGAACTTAATACAAAATTGGCAATATTATTAAATCGGTTTTTTTATAGATATTATTATTGTTGTTGTTGTTGTGGTGGTAGTTTTCAACATTTACTAACATACATTAATCTTTTCTCTTAAAATAAAACATTTATATCAATTCATGTAACTCACTCCGTTGTTTTATTTGAATAATTTCTTAAAACAATCAAATTATATATTTATTTTCTCACAAGTAGTATCATCTTGTAACCAATAAATATTATTCGAAAATCAATTACATGTGACACTGTTAACATATATATAGTTACATAATTTGGATCCACTCAATTATGCATCATAAAACCCTATCCCTTGTTTGAAAACCGAAAAAAGCTATACTTTTATTTCACACACTTTTTCTCCAAGTTCATTATTAATAATAAGAGATTAAGAGGTGGGGAAATCCGTGTTATTAGGCACGAGACTCCACAACACCATAAATAATTTGTTTCAACTTACAAATGGCATGGTTGTCTTGTGTCCTTGGATTTTAGAGCTACTCATAGTTTTGATTTAACAACCAAATGAACACATGTAAAAGTTGGAAAAATTTTTTTTTTAAAAAAAAAATAATAATAATAATAAATTAAAAGAAATGCACGGGTAACATGACAAACATCATTCTTTTACCGACTATTGCGGTTAGTTACCTTAGCTTGTTATTACCTCATGATTGTTACTCCCTATTAACTTATTACCCCATTGAAATCATAAATTAGTCGACACTGAATTTTTTACCCGCCTTGAAGTCATGAGTTATTTATTTATTTATTTATTTATTTATTTATTTATTTTTCTCTAGCTACGGAGGAAGTTATTAGCTACATTGGACAACATACATGCAAATTTCATCCATATAAACGGAGTACTATAAAACATTGAGGATTGAGAGTGAGAGGTAGTTCAATTGGTTATAAATTTTCTTCCAATTATAGGAGGTTATAGGATTCATTTTCATCCCCGACTTTGTGGCTCCCTAACACCAAAAAATAAAAAATATAAAACATTGAGGATTTGAGGTAACTAAATATTTTTAGTGCTATTGATATGGAGACTCTCAATTAATTTTTTTTTTAATATAAAAATATCGATACATTTGCCTAGTACATAATTGATCCTCGCTCTACCAATACACATTAACGTATAATGATATCCATTTTGACGCTTTTGACCGTTTGTTGGTGTTGGTGGTTTCGGAATAGTGTATGTTGCATGTTGGTGGTTCTTTAGCAACTTTGTAGTACACAAGAAGCGGGGGGGTAGGTCGAAGGGGGTGGGCATGTCCGCAATGTTTGGTGTTGGGGCTAGGGTTCTTAAAATGGTGGAAATGATGATTTCGGTGGAGGAGTTGAGAGAGTTGAAGTTGTGGAAATGAGAAATAAAAAGGTGGAATTAAGAAGGGAAATGAAGGGCAGAAGAGGAATTTTATCAATTTTCTAGGCATAAAATAGGAACTATGGCTCTGTTCTCGTCGTCTTATTTTTGCTTATCTGAACTTATTTTTGCTGAACTGAACTTATTTTTGCTGATCTGAACTTATTTTTGCTGAACTGAACTTATTTTTGCTGAAATGAACTTACTTTTTCTGATCTGAACTTATTTTTGCTGAACTGAACTTATTTTTGCTGAATTTGTTTTATACTAATTAAAAATTATAGGGCAATTATATACTATAATTGAATTTTATTTAGGTGAAAATAATTGATTTATTATAATCTCTAAATTATATATAATCTGATTTTTTCCCTCAAATTTCAAGAATCTTATGGATAAAGGAATGCACAATATTTTATCATCTTCTTTTTAGTATCATATAGTTCCCATGTATTATAATATTATCATATATTTATATTAACATATATTTATTTTCATATAAAATAATATATTTCCAATTTTCCATCAAAAATATAAAATCATATGTATTTTACATATTATTTCCATACAATACATATTCTCTTCGAAAATGCTACGTAAATATTTTTAAAATTATATTCTACTATTTTTATACCATAATTTTTCATTTAAAAAGATGTGCACATATAAATATCCATGTACAATAAATTTTGCATAATTCATATAGATTTTTGTTTTTTTGAACTGAACTTATTTTTGCCGAACTGAACTTATTTTTGCTGATCTGAACTTATTTTTGCTGAAAATAAGTAAAAATAAGACGATGAGAACAGGGCCTACTTCTGGACATTATTTACTGATACTCTTTATAAGGTAGCGAATAACCAAGTTCCTAGCGCTCCCTTCCTTAGCTTTTCTCTCTCTGTCTTGCTCAGAAACCATAGTTTTCTTTGTTCTTGTTTAGGAATTTACACCAATCATGCATTTTGGCTAGTGGTAAACCCCTTTTTTCCCACTTTTCATTAATTTTTAGATTATGCCTATAATAAATTTTCATTTTCTCTTTAGCGAGTTTTCTTACCCATGTATTGGATTATTTTTTACCTATTGGGTTATAATTCTCTCATTGTGAGAGTTTGAGGTTATGTTTTTCTTTTTTGCTGGAAGGTTTGATTCGTTGTAAAGATTTGTATGAGATCGTGAGAGACGTCAATTATGTATTTACAAGTTACAATAGATTAGATTAAATTTTGTTCAAAATTACAGTAGCTTAAAAGACCCCCTCGTTGACAACAATGTGAAATGATATTAAGCAATGTCAAATATCATCCACAATAGTAGTTTTCAGAATTGACATATTATCTGATTTAGATTGTCAAAAAATTCCTCTTTTTGATTTTTTTGTAGTGGATGTATGTCTTTTTGTTTATGAATTGATCTAATTATTACAGTAAAAAACATATATAAAAAATAAAAAAGGGAATAACCAAAATATCATAATCTACCCAACAGAAAGTACGGAGTACAAAGTACTAAACGAGCTGAATGCTCAATCAATCCAAAATTTGAGAAAATTGCCCCCATTTTTTTTACAGCACATGAAACTGAAAAGGATAACTCTAAAAGTTTTCCACTCAAAATATTGTATTACCTCCGTTAACGAAATGATGCAACACTTAGGGCGGCACGGACTCTTAGGCAAAATTTTGTAATGATAGGGTATGAGTAAGTATATTGAAGGAGAGAGAAAAATTAGATTAATTGATTAATCAATTGGGTTCACCAATTAAAGTGTATGAGTAAATAATTAAGCTGGGGTAGTTTCGTCATTTCACCATTAAAAATTTACTAAATAAGGAAAAAAATAAAATGTTGCATGTAATTGATAACATCCTAAAATAGAAAGTGTTGTATATAATCGTTAACGGAGGGAGTAATTAAATTTGTAACATTTGAGAACTAACACTCTAACACCTTCACATATCAGTTTCAAGATTGTGTGCTTATCAACTGCCAAATCAACTGTATATGTCTAGTTAGTTAGTTTGTGATCCACCTTGACACTAGTCCTCCATCATAGCATGAAACTGAGGGTGCACTTTCCAAATTATGAAATATGAATTGCATAAAAATTAAATTAAAGTTGCTTCCTAGAGATGGTCAAACCATCATTTGTAAAAAGTGACAAGGATCCTTCTTTTACTATTGAAGTATTAATCTAAGGTCTTTTTTTTTTAAAAATGATTTGAATTTGGCTGCATTGAATTAAAATGATCTAAACCGACTAAACGAAAATGAGTTTAATATAATACACTAATTCAGAAATAACTAAACTATATTGAAAGAAAACAAAAGGCTATCCGTAAGAGTAAAGGGTTTAAAAGAAAAAAAAAAACATAATAACAGACCAAATGAAGCTAAAATCAAATGAACCAATTAAATAGACTTTACTAAGCTAATTGAATATCACACTTATTTATTCCATATAGGATGAACTAAAGCGAAATAAACTAAATAAAACTAGAATACAGTAAAATAATATGAAATTAAGTCTAGGGGAACAAAACTAACATACCAAATTTAATTTGTTATATAATGGTATATCATATGTTAATGTAACATAATTTGTGGCGTGATTAAAGCCTAGAGGTTTGTGTGCTTAATTTTGCAATCTTTGGTCACTAATTGAAGCATTAATTTTGTCCTATGGCGCCAAAAAAAGTAGCGGGAAACATTAAAGGGGAAAAAAAAAAAAAAGTAGGCTACAAATATCTGACAACTTTGGAGTGCTTCTTCCTCACATAATTGACCCAAATGAAAAAGCCAACATTATGGTTAGCTTTTCTTTGTTCTTGCTTTTCTTTGTTGACATCTGTTTGGTCTGAGATGGCCTTGTGCAGTTCCTATTTTCTTACTTTTGTATCTTACATTACATAAATTAGGACAAATCGTACAATAGCCATTACTCCATTACATTAATTAGATAATAGATTTGTTTGGTCATTGGTTGTTCCGTATAGTATGTTTTTTTCTGAGTTGAAATGAGCTAAATTGGATTAGATTCAAAATAATACGTTGACTTTAAAATTACTGAATTGAGTATAGTTGAATTAAACTAAATCGAAATGTAATGAAAATAAGCCAAAAACATGATAATTATACCTCAATTTTATGAAGTGATTATTAGGTTACTTGATTTTTGATTTTTACAACGTGCCAAATCCAATCTGATTCATTGGAGTTTAACTTTAATTAGTAAAAGGTGATCATGTGTCGGGTTGATTTTGGATCTGACCCAAGTATTAAAATTCGACCCACTAGCTAGTAATAACTAATCAGGTCGAGAGAGATTATAAGGCTAGATCGAACTTATTTTTAACCAAGTGTAAAAAAAAAAAGAGTAACCAAAGCCTCTTAAAAAAAATTAACTAAAATCGTCCGGGTCGAAAATTAGCTTTGCCTAAATTTGCAACATTCCAAGTTGGCAAGCAAAGCCATACTTGATCACCTTTTGTTATGACGACATTCTTATTTGTCTCTAATCTCACACTTGGCTTATAATGAGGAGTCTCCCAACAAAAGTTTATTACATTCAATGATGCTCATAATCAAGATCATTCTTAAGAAACATCAAGCTGCTTGCCACTTAATTAAATTAACTTTTAGTTGCATGTAGGTTATTAATTAACCGATAAAAACTCTTTCATGTATTGAATGAATTTCATTATCTTATTCTTTATTGTAGTGATAATAACCATTGTGTGGATCGGCTTGGCCGGGTAGGTCTAAATGTGCCAATAATGCTCCAAAATTATATGAATTAGTAACGCAATGGAGTATTTGCTATAGGAGTGAAATAGTGAGGCTTTCTTCTCCTTATCTTATTTTACTTATTTTCAATGAATTTCATTATCTTATTCTTTATTGTAGTGATAATAAAAATAAGTTCACTGCAGTAAAAAATAAGTTTAATTCAGCAAAATTAGTAAAAATAAGTACATCTCAGGCTCTCAGCAAAATCTCAGCAAAAATAAGTAAGAAAAACATGGTCTCAATATCATAAATAACTCTAAGTATTACGGAGTAATACTAATTAATTTTAGAGCTTTAAATTATTTGATGTGGAAATAATTCTTTCTTAGGTTTCTTAGTTTGTTACAACAATTTCAAAGACTTTAAACAACTAAATAGGTTAACATTTACCACGCAAAGTTAAACAACATTTTTTTTAAAAACCAGTGTTACGTATACCATACATAAGCAGTCAAAGTACTATAGGAGTTGTTTGCTTGTGTCAAATGTCCAAAATTAATTAACTGTGGCCAAAATGAATGGGTGACTTGTGTTCTTATTCTTGTTTTTTAACCATTGCTAATTTAATTAATTAACTCCTATTAATTAATTAATAGAAGTAGAATTTCGTACACTGTTACAAGTTTCCCTGCACAACTTCCACCATGTCACCTTTGTGCATCTAGCATCTTACCATGTAAGCTTGCATCAGCTATTTTTATTTAATTTATCTAATTTTATTTTAATCTTTCTAGGGAAGCATCTAAATACTCTAACACCTAATAATTAATCAACACTATCTTAGTATTTTTGCTCAAACTAAATTATTTTAAAAACTAATTAAACACAATTATGATTAATTATACACAGCACATAACAGCTATGATACTCATGTATTGGAATATACCCCCTCCAATAACCACAATAACATGCAAAATCTTTAAGTAGGTGATGTAATACAAGAACATTGGCAAGCTATCATGCACAATTGCACATGATGTTACAAATTAAAGAGTAATGTGCACTTAAAAAACAAATAGAATTTCATGCATACAATATTCTTTCTCCATTTTTTAGGTGCACCACCTTAATTTTCATACTTATCGAGACATATTTTACTATTTTTATTTATAGTTATGCATTTACAAAAAAAAATATAGTAAAACGGATTAAATAAGCTTTTATATGTCAATATACTTACACATATTTTATCAAAAACGTTCTAGTGTTTTATTCGCATATTTGTGAAATTAAAGTGTATCGATCAAAGAAACGAAGCAAATAATATGAATGCTAACTCATTTAATATTATAGTGAGCATGTAATACGTAGTAATTGGTCTCAACTACATATTTCCTCCGTTGTCTTTTACTTGCTATATTGAACTAAAAATTGTAAGAGTTTTTTTGGTCCAATGTAGTAAATAAAAAACAACGAAGGTAGTAGTATTTATTAGATCATTGCCAAGTGAGGTGAGAGAGAGAGACCTCACCGGCACACCCATATATTTATGCAAAATCGTAGCTAGCAACCTAAATCTGGTGATCCACATCTTATAACTTGATCAACAATTAGACTCACTTCACATGAGAATAACGTGATGTTCCTCACTAAAGGGCTTTTCTCTCTCACACACTTGTCTGTTGTGGAGCCTACCATCTAATTGTTCTCCCCTTATTGTGTTTTTGATTTTCACTTCCATTGTTTCATTCACTATTTTATCATGTCAATGTTAGTTAATTAAAATTTTACATAATAATCAAGTGGTTGATTATTTGTCTTATAAAGACCATAGTCTCTTTCATATGATGCCTTAGCTCGACTCCTTAGATCAGACTTTCACATTGACTTTCTGTAAGGATATTTTGAATTGGCCTTTTTTTCTCGAATGTTTGTTTTATTTTTATTTTTTACAAAGCAAGAAATTTGTGGTTAATTTGGTTCGTTATTTTGTAGTAAAAAATCATGTTATATCTTATTTTATTTTATTTTTGATTGTATTTGTATCTAGCATAGATGTTAGAGATTTTTGTACACGCAATACTCGTCATCTAATTAAAATGACTCTCAATCTCTCATTTAATTTACGATAATTATATCACTAAGGGCATGTTTACTTAAATTGAAAACAGTGAAAACAGCTGAATTGAACTAAACTGAACTGAAATTTTTTTACAAAAAATTAATGATTAGCAAAATAAAAGAAGAGAAGAACTGAACTAAATTAAACTGAACTGATTTTAACTGAAGTAAACAGGCCCTAACAATCATTATCTATTTTTATGTACTCTGTAATATATTTCCCCTGGCATGTCAAAACATAAAAGTACAATTTTTTATGACTTTAAGAAACAATTGAGAATTAATGATTGTACTGGTATTCCAATTATGTAAATTAATTGAATAATCAATCATTTAACATTATATATGCATCATATTGTTACTTTAATAGTGGAGGGCAATGTCTTAATGGCTAGTGGTAGTAATCCAGCCTTGCTGATTCGATTTGTAACTAAATATCTTAATTTACCATGAGATATATGATTGATCGACTTCCTCGACCAGCTTTCATGTCACATCACATGTTTTTTAAGTGCTACAATGGTGTAAATGACTCCATTTTTTTATTTTTAATTCTAATTCTAATCATACCCACTTTCAATTTTAAGAGGGGCCGGAAAAAGGGTATAATAATTTTCCAAATTTGTTTGTATTTACTACTCCGTCTTTTTGTTTGTTTGATAACTTTGAAATCTTGACACTATTTATAAAATGAGAGAATTTTTAAAATTACTTAACATGTGAAATGTAATATAGTTATATATGGTTTTATTTGATTCGTCTCAATGGATACGTTATTAAATTTAATTATTATTATTGTTAAATATATACAACAAAAGATATTTACGATTAAATAAATAAATTGACATATGTGCAAGTCAAAATGTATCAAACAAAACTGAACGGAGGGAATACTTATTAAAGTTAGGTCAAGTTTTTAATTTATACTGGTTAAAAATCATCACATATACTGTCACAATACTTAATAATACTCCGTATACGGAGTATTATATGTTTTAATGTATAATGTCATCAATACATAAAACTACTTCACTTATGACCTCGGACCTCGGTCTTGGTTCAAATTCATAACCTCCTAATAAATGCATAATGTTGTAACAACTACAATAAAGCTAAATCAAGCTTGAATCTCATTTTTTTTTTATCAATGATTTGCATTTTAAATGCATACTTCAATCTTTATGAATTAATAGTAAGTTAATAACTACTATTGTAACTCATTCCGCACACATTATCTCTGTTTTTTTATAGACGTAACTGATAGAGTATAAACCCAATTTTTGGGCCTCAACCAAAAGCGTAAATTATATTTTTGCAAACTTATAAGAATAATAAAGGTAGAGTATACATAAATATAGAAGCGGCTTTTTTATTTTTTAAAAAAACTCCTCTTTTATGAAAGAGAACGTGGTATACATAAAATATAGCTTTAGTGAATGTGAATCCAAGATATGGGGCAAGAAAGTGTAATAGAAAAGCAAAAGAATAGCATTTATATAAATAATGAAGAAGCTCTTTGTGATACAATGTTAGAAAAATTAAGAAACAACCAAAAAGAAAATAGAATTACCAGAGTGGAATGAACAGATAATATACTAATTATAAATTAAGAGGATACTACATGTATAATTAATTAGGGAATTTACTAAAGCTTTCAATTTTTTTTCAGCCAACATGCATGTGCCAATGTATATAGCATGCATATACACATATTACAAGTTTACAATTAGATTATTCTATTTAATGACCAAATGAAGCATATGTTTATATTCTTCTATAAAACTATTGTACATACTAATTGTCTAATTATTAATTTAATTGTTTTTTATTACTCTTATCCTTGTTAATTTAAGGCATGGTATTAGTATAACTAGTTTTTAACAACCCATGTAATGTACATTTTTGTAAATGTATGTATAATATCAGAATTTGCACTCATTAAAAAATTTATAAATTGATGATGCATATATAATTAAGATACTTCGTATATATTACTACTCCCTAAAACAATGTTCTAATCATATAACACAATTTGAAGGCCATGTAGAGAGATTGGGAAGTGCAAGTTGTAAGACAAAGGGCATATCTATTTACCACATATTGCTCTATTCAGAAACTAAAGTTCCAAAAATGATGAAATATTCAAAAATTTAGAGCTGAACACACTAATAATATCATAAACAAAATAAATTCAAGTACAGAATAATGATTGTATTATGAACAAATATATTACGAAATATGAAGAAAAAAAATATTATGAACAAAATATTATATATATATATATATATATATATATATATATGAACAAATAATATTAGGCTCAAATAAATTAGCAAAGTAAAATTAGCAAAATAAAAGAAGAGCTGAAATGAGTTGAAGTGAACTGATTGAAACTAACTTGAACTGAATAGAACTGAATATAACATATTTTAAGCTGAAGTAAATAGGTCGGCACTAAGTTTGATAGGCCCACACATAAATCATAAGCAAAGTACTTGTCAAAGTTTTATAGTATCTAATGAATTACTTCTATATTATTGTGTTAAGCTCAATCAACCTTATTTTAGTTGTACAAGAGAAGACTTGAATCTTTTCAAGCTTTGGATACTGTCTCTCAGCTCAATTTGTACCCTTTGTACCTACTCTATTTATCTAACGAAAAGTAGAAAAAAGTAACAAAATTGGACAAACACAAGCAACCAATCTAGAACAACTAGATTAGGTCAAATAATCCATTTACATCTTAGGAAGTTTAGCACACTGGATCATACATCAATGATTGCTTAACATAGACTAATCGTTGTTACTCCTTATATTAATTGGAGAAGTGTCTTTAACTTAGTGATTGATTTTATTAGTCTATTTTTTAGTTGGTAATAATAGCGAGTCTTGACTATACAAATTAATCTAAACAATAATCTGATACATATACTACATCTATAAAATACACTACACGTATGTACGTACACAAATAATAGGGAAATTTTTTTATATGTACAATCAGTTGTATCATGCGCACAGTACAACTGGTTGCATATTGTGCATGGTTCAACTTGATGGTTGTGCTTACCAACACTTGTGCATAGTACATACAAACAGTGAAACAACTAAACGAGACTTCTTTAGAATTGTAAAACACTGAACGTTGACATAGTTTATAAATTTTAATCAATAATAATAATAATTTAAAAGATATAAATATCTATTGAGAAAGTAAATATTTGCGCTAATTAATTGTATTACGCGCACTAGCTCAAATTCATTTTCAATTTGAATAATTTTACACTTAATAACTACGGAATCTGATCAATGGCTAATAAAAGGTATTAAAAAAGTTATAATTAGATTTAGTCATGTTGAGAAACTTTCAGTCCGGACTATTTGTGTATTTTCTGTAACTATGGTATTTTTAAATTTAATTACTACCTCCGTTAACGAAAGGATGCAACACTTGGGGTGGCACAGACTCCTAGGCAAAATTTTGTAATGATGTTTAGGAAAATATAAGGGTATGAGTAAGTATATTGATGAGAGAGAAAAAAAATGAGATTAATTGATTAATCAATTGGGTCCACCAACTAAAGTGTATGAGTAAATAATTAAGCTGGAGTAGTTTCGTCATTTCACCATTAAAAATTTACTATATATGGAAAAAATTAAAGTGTTGCAAGTAATTGATAACATCCTGAAATAGAAAATGTTGCACATAATCATTAACGGAGGTAGTAATATATTTTTCCGTAATTACTTAGCGGTCTTATTAATAAGACTGTTCGATCTTGTATAAGTTTTTGTACTGAACCAGTTGAATTTTATAAGAACCAATTAGGTTCAATATGTTTCAAACTTAGTTTGAATAAATTCATTAAAACAAGAGAGGATTTTAGGCGAAGATATGTTAATTTGAGATTTTGAGTTGAGACATATAGTTAAAAAAAAAAAAAAAAAAAGTATAACGAAATCCTATGTATATCTATTAATTGTTCTTTGGCTTCTTTATTACTTATACTATTAAAAAAAAAAATCAACAAACTATATCCGACGAATAATGATGATTAAAGAATGTTAGTTGATCGACCAACCATATAGTTAGTCAAGCCCATTTCGGTGAATGCATGTTGCAGCAAACCTATTATTTTCAGTATCGTCAATTGTCATTGTTAAATTAGATGACGTTTAGAAAATTCAAAACTTCTTTTTTGAGGGGACCATAATCTTTATTTGTTAAAGAGATCATAGTCACAAAATACATATAATTAAGCTTCCTATATATATCTGAACATTATCACCGACAGTAGACTTCCCTACACCAAATGATTAGTAATACATGTTATTCAAGATGTCACCCCGGACGTGCCCTCCGAGCCTCCTTACTTGGGAGTTGGTTAGGAACGGCGGACCAGCCACTCCGCGTATCATGTTTTGTTGCAATTTTTTAAAAATGTTGATTTTGGTGTACTATATTGTGCTAATTCCTAACAAATTATGACGAGCTACTCGAGAGTAAGGGATGACTCAATTGGTCAGAACATCCTTTTTTATTTTAGAAGATTTCGAAACCGAATTCAGAGTTTGTCTTTCTGGCTCCTTAGCACACACCCAAAAAAAAATGACGAGCTACCCTGTTTTTTCTTTTACATGATCACACTTACCAATAATAAGACCGTAACCGATAATCTGACCCATATATGCTATACACTAGGCTTTTTTTTTTTTTTTTAAAAAAATTAATTTTTCATAAGAAAACAAAAATAGAAAGCTAGCTAGTATGCATGATCATGAAAATATTGACATGAATATATTTTTATTGGTATAGTAGTTGTATACTTGTATATAAGTATCAAATCTATGATTTCTACCAATAAAAATCCACACAAATTATACAATTGATGTTAGGTAGTAAAGGCCTCCTTAATTTTGTAACCCAATTTAATTAATAGAAGGTGCGTCGCGCATATAGTGTAAAATTTCAAGGTGGGGGCCTTCTAAAGAAATGCATGGGATGGTCCCTCAATTTTTGCTTTCTAATGAAATTCATGGTATTATTAGTCACACAAAAAAAATTACACAATTTTTGAGCTCCTATGATGCACGTTTTGTGTCGGTTGACAATGATTTTCTAACTCCTACGTACGTAGTCTTTATTTTTATTATTTCATGCTGTATTTCATTGTAACCAAGACCAATAATACTTTTGATTAATATGCTTCAGCTACCTCATTATATATACTTTTATTTAATTGACCATTTTTTCTCTAAAATATATACGTAGTATATATATAAAGAAAAAAAAAGGTCTAATTTTTAAAAATAATCAACCTACGTTAAAATGGAAATGTATGGTACGTCTATATGACCAGTTGACCATATAACTTAAGTAAACGATGAACCATATGTACATATTCCATATATGCTTGATGCTCTACTATTGACTTTCCCCATCTTCAATCAAATAAACTATTTGCTTATTTATCTGTTTATCATAACTTGTAAAATATCGAATCGTAGCTATAGTTTGAGTTTATACGATGTTAACAGTAAGAGACATAAGGACCACCTATTTTTTATTTTGCTTAAATACCAGCACTATTTTACCCCGTTAATAATGACTTTATGTTTATAAAATTAATTACGAGATGCTTGATTCCATCAAAAAATATAAAAATAAAATTATACCACTCTAAAGATTTCATAAAGGTGATGAAAGGAAAAAGTGTAATCTTAAATATCAAAGAAGCAACCATCAACCATGACATATACATAGGCGTGATTTTGTAATAAACTTCTAACCATTGCTGCAATAATGTATGTTTTGTTGCATTTAACCGTCGAGTTGTTGTTTTTGATTTTATAATTTGATGACAAGGCAATAAAATGTCTTTTTTTTGGTTTTTAGGGAGCCATAGAGACAATGGAATGAGAACGATCCTATAATCATTTGAAATCGGGAGAGAATTTTTAACCAAGACGACTGCTGAAATAATAATGGTGTAACAGAAATAGGTTGTACGATCATTGACTACTAGAAAGACGACCTACCCCATCTATATATTTTGTTAAATATAAAAGTCAAAAGAAACGGGAATATGGCATCTTCTATTACAACATGGAAACCCAAAAACCAGTTGTCCAAAATAGTAAATAATTATCCCAAGTTGTCGAACATTACACTATCATAAATCAACATATTTTATGAATCATATATAAAAAATGGGAGTGATTAATCAAAACTACAATGTGTCGGTTACCAATCAATGGGCTTAACAACCGTGCCGTGCCCTGCCATACCGTAACCAAGGATGTTAGTTGACTCCCTCTATGAATATGATTATTCATTTGTATTAAGGGTCAAAGTTCACCAAATTCAACTATATGTTAACATGTATAGGAGGGACGTATGAGATATCAGATTAGATGGTTAATTTTACCTAATGACTAAGTTGGTGTTTGAGGCCGATGTATAAGTTTTTACTCTATCAACATTATGCATCATATTGAAAATTTTAATATTGGAGGTTTTATCTGATTACTGGACAAAACAGTTAGTTTCAATATATGAATATTAAGGGTGCAATGCATAAATATATGTATTAATGGTCAAAAAGTTATATCGTAGATTATGAAAAGTCCAGGTAAATGAAATAAAATATAAAAATGATGTTCGACAATTAGAGCAACTAATTTACTTGTCGTGTTATGCATGGAATTAATTAATTAAGGCAAGACAACTAGTTAAGTTGATCATCCAATTATTTGAGATACCCTAGCCAAAACTTATATGATGATGAGAAGGTTTATTAGAATCCATGCATTCTACTCTTGAAGACTTGGAGTTGCATACATATAAGAAAGAGACAAAAGTTAAAAAGTCAGTTTTGTCTTCATACATTACTAAATTACTTCTCCAACCATCTCTAGATAATCTTCATATATCATAATTTTTAGATGAAGATGCATACAAACTTAAAAATTTTAGACCTTAATAATGCGTCATGTTAGTCGTTAGATAGTATCTCAAAAAGATAAGCTAGCTTCTTTATTTATTTATTTATTTATTTATTTTTTTAAAAAAGAAAACCCAAAGGTTGACCAATGACCATGACATTCAATCATCCATGTAGGTATCATATATTATACTATATATGCGTGCATTATTAGTATTCTTTAAAAAATTAATTAAGGAGTAGTGTAAACAAAGGTTTCCTAATTGATTGTAATATAATAGTGTAGCTTTGTAGAAAGATGTAATAAGATAGTTGGTAGCAACCCCACTTGGTGTTCAATTTGGGCTGCTCTGCTAATTTGGTTGGAATTAAAGTGGTGAATTAGTTGGTGACTTAAATCTAATTTAGAACATGTTGTTATTCTTGTGGAAGCTAAGATTACTAACTACTCATAAAAAAAAATACTAAGGTAAGCTATATGTTGTCCAATTACATCTTAGTAGATCAAAGATCAATTCACTTAACTTATAATGGTATTCCGTAATAATTCTCCATTCACAAAACCTCTACTTTGATAAGTATATACATATGTGGATTCAAAGTGACTCATTTTATAAATTTGTTTTGTATTGAGATTTTTTTTCATACTTTTATTAATAATGTTTTTATTTACTTGTATCCGTACCAAGTTTATAACGGTGAAGTCAGATTTTAATTATTAATATAATAGTTTAAAATAATTATTTTATATTTTGATAATTGTTATATATATATATTTTTAGGTTATTTATATTTTTAAAATTTAACAAATATAAATTATAAAATAAATTAAAACAACGAATACAATGTATTATGATGCAAAATATCATACTTGCAACCTATTGATTGTATTGTTTGGAAAAATTAATTCTAATAATTTCACCTTTCATACATTTGAAAGTATATATAGTCCTACCTTTTTAATAGACCCAATATGTTTTCCAAAATGTTTCCAAGTTTTGGAACGTCATGGTGTCATTTATGTAGGTTTTTAGTTGACATATTAGGTGTATTTGGTATTTCAAAGAAAAATCTTACGGTTAAATAAAAATAAAATTTTATTAGCTTGGTAATAATTTCAAAATTTTAGATAACATTAGGTGATTATTATCAAAATATCCTTAAAAAATTAAAAATCTCAATAAATGAATCAAATTTTGGTTGTGTAGTTACATTTCTCTTGAAAGGTCACGAGTTCAATTCTTAATGGCTACATGTTGCTTTCATTCTAAATTTTGGGTATATTGTATCAATTATTCATACGTGGCGCTGTTGGCAAGAACTTGCCATATGGTACAATGCAGGGTGAACGTTGGGGAGCTTACGTGACGCATATAAACGTTCTCTGAAACGCCTTTTAATATATTGTATGATGACTAGTAATTTGGTTCGAGCATCCGGTCAATCTTAATTACTAAATATGTTGTTATTCATTAATTTTTATAATTTATTTTATTATGTTTTAGTAATTTGTTGCCTCGTGTGAAATTGATAGAGATTAATTTGCCATTGTAAGCTTATAGTAATAAATAAACCTTCATTTTTTTGGGATGAAAATAACAATTATCGAGCTTTTGAGATAACCGGATAAGGGTAAGGGAATGTCTTATCAATATTCTCTTATCAAACCTCTTAGTGATGTACATACATGTACAAATACTTTTAGTTACATTTACAAATACTTTCAGTTATATGTCCTCATGTAGCTATACACTTTATTTTATTGTGAACAATTGATCAACAAAATCAAAATCGATTGATGGGTCTGTAATTATATTTCATTTGAAAGATCACGAGGTCAATTCCTAGTGGCTACGTACATTTTCAATTCTTGTCTTTATTATATTGGCGATAACTAGTCATGTAGCGCAATGCCCATGAAATATGAGGAGTTTATGTGGCGCGTTAACATTGTCTGAACACCTTTAGATATATTGTATGATTTTATATGATTTGGTTGACTAATGGCTAGAGTGTAAAGGGATATTTTAGTCTTGACAAGAGGCTGCCGTGTCTTGGCTTTTATAAGCGAGACAAGTATTAATAAGCTATGACAATTGACCAAGTATTACTTATAATAATTATTATTTTATTATATATTAATAAGTCACATAAATAACTTTATTTCATTCCTAAAATATTAATACCAAAATATTAATAATTATTTCATTAAAGATTATAATATTCTATTCCTAAATGGGTGTTTAATATTATGAAATAAGTTTTAATGGGAAAATAAAATAAAATTAAAGCTAAACTTTCTTCCCTCTTAATTGAAATACCAAAATTAGCAGAAATCTCTTAAGTAGGAATTCATTTTTATACGGAGTACTAAACCAAATGTATAAGGATTCTAGAGTTCAACAAATCTCCACCCTTCAAGAAAAATCAATGGTTAATATTGATTATTCACAAATCCAAAACTTTAAAATTAAAGTAAAATAAAAAATATTAAGAAACTCTCACACTCACAACTCTACAACTCTTCAAGTCAAAAGGATCGCAACACAAATGAAATCTTTTTGGAATTTCTGCACAGGCATATATAGGAACCCAAATTTTAAAATTTTCTTTTATATTAGTGCCTATAATATAATATATAATAACATCTAAATATTATTAATATAAGGACATAATTTATTTATTTTTGTAAAATAAGGCCACTAAATTTTTTGCAAGGGCCCTCTTTCTACGCAATATGACAGATTATATAAACTAGTCAATATAAAGTTCCCTATAATTATTCTTTCAGATTTCTTAGGTTTTGTAACTTCCCCACCAAATGACATGGGTAATTAAATAATTTCCATGTGAACTCTAAGTAATCGTAGGAATTTTATTAAATTGAAAAGTACATTACTGGAAAGACTATAAGAATTAGATAAAGATCTGGAGCACTTGTACTACATGATCTATCTATCTATTATTAAAAAATAATAAATAAATAAATAAATAAATAAATAAAGGGGAAGTCGCTATTACAAATTTCCCTTATAAATTTCCAAACTATATATAAAGCTTCTATCTATTGTAATAAAACATAGACATAGTATATGTATATATTAAAAATCTAAGAAACATATATAATGAAACTGGTTAAATCATTTTAAAATAAATTACTCCCTCTATTCCTTATTTTTCTTTAGATGTTTTGGAATGTTCCATATTTTTCTTTACCAACCAACTCTATTAGGTTTATAATATTTTTTTTTTTATTAAGATGGACCCCACGCATCATCCACTATTAGTTGCAAGTTGTTTCTCTCTCATCAATTATTATCCCAATTTGACCCCACAACTATTATTATAACATATACCATAATGAAGAGATGAATAGTGGCGGACAAGGAAAATAGGGAACGAAGGGAGTATATAATTTTAAAAGAAATCATCATACAATATATTAAAAAGCGTTGCTATTAACGAAATTACGTCATGTGATGCTCGCTAATGAATGTAACACTGTCACACAAGTTATCACTGTGACATTTGAAACGAAACGTAAAAGTTTAACCACCAATCCATAATAAATTTGTTGCTTAATTTTGTAAAGTGATGAATAATAAAGTCTTGTAATAATATGGTATGAGCTTTAATTTTAATTAGTATCGCTTATTCACTTACATCAAAACCTATGACATTGACACATTGTTATTTTTATCTAAAGTGCTTTATAGTTGTTTTGCTTCTTTAATTTACAACTTATCACGTTACAAGTTACAACTCTTGCAATCTAAATATGATTATGTTATAAACCACCTGGAGGTATTTACACTGGTGAATTATGATGGTGAATGGCAGAGTCGAGAAATAAAAAGTGTGGTACTTTGTTGCTTGTACTTGGAGGTATTTACACTGGCTTTATTTTGGTGGGAGAGATTTTGCTCTCGATGCACACTATTATTAGTGTGAATTGAGTCCATGCAAGATATATTGATGTATATTTTCCATCAGTATTCCAACAGTTCTCTTCTTTCCTATACGAATGTAGACTAGGCAGCTAGCCTGACTCGTCGGTCCACGTTAAGATATTGTGTTTTTCTTGGTGCTAATTTGGTCTCTTGTTCCTTCAAATGACAACTTACGTTGTCTAAGTCTAGTGCTGAAATTGAATATCGAGAGACAAATGTTGTCTTTGAATCCTCTTGGGTTGGAATTTTGTTGCTTGAGCTCCAATGTCCAATTTCTAAAGCTGTTTATTGTGATAATGTAAGTGCCATCTACTTCTCTAGTAATTCAATTCAATATCCGCATACTAAGCATATTGAGATAGCTGGACACACATTTCATTCGTGAACGAGTTTCAATGACTTTTGAGACAATCATGGCGTTCGTAAACCTCACGTTTTGACTGCAAGGCTGTGATAAATTATGCATATAATCCATTTTTGTGAATATATTATTTTTTGTAAATATCTTTTGCATATGGTAATTATCTTTTGTATCCTAGTTTAACCTATATATATATATATATATATATATATATATATATATATAT
>PYUH01004045.1:1505663-1544576 GCA_016808085.1 Suaeda aralocaspica
GGGGGGGGGGGGGGGGGGAGGGGTGCATTTTTTGTAGGGCTTGTGGGACTCTCTTTTTAGAAATGGTAATATAGCAACTAAATTGGGATTTTCATTTAAGGTATTTGTAGCAAGTAAAAAAAGATGGAGGGAGTATTTTTTATGGTCTTTAATTTTTCCTGACACTATTAGTTTATGGATGGTGGGGCTACAAGGCCGGTTTCAAATAGAAAATCGTCAGCAACATTATAGTGAATAATTCCATGTTGTTTTGGACTTAAATCATTTGTACTTCAGTTCAGTTCAGTTGAGTTATATTCAATTTAGTTCAGTTCAGCTCTATTTACTTATTTAGTTTAGTTCAGCTCAGTTCATCTCCATTATAATTACTACTTCAGTTCAGTTCAGCTTTGTTTCAGTCTAAAAGAATAGGGCCTACGTTTTTGGCATTTCAGCTCAATTCAGTTCAGCTCAGCTCATCTCCATTATAATTAGGCCCTATTCTTTTGGACTGAAACGAAGCTGAACTGAACTAAATTGAAATGAGCCGAACTGAACTGAACTGAAGTGGACTGAAATGAAGTAGTAATTATATTGGAGATAAGCTGAACTGAACTGAAGTAGACTGAACTGAACTGAACGTAATTGAACCGAATTGAAAACAGTTGAGCTGAATTGAACAGACAAAAAATTAAGTCCAAAAGAACAGGGCCTTACTACTTCATTTCATTCCACTTCAGTTCAGTTCAGCTCATTTCAGTTCAATTCATTTCAATTCAGCTCCGTTTCAGTCAAAAGAACAGGGTTTTAAGTTGTCAATGTAATTTCAAGGAAAACAAGCTATTAATAATCTACATAATCTAAAAATCAGTTATGAAAAAACTCATAAAACTTGGTAAAACTAGTTGCGGAGTACCATTTATTATTTAGAGTCACCTATGAAAGAATTCTTTCCCTTAATATTGTTGGGGAAACATGTAATTCCACATATATACTTTTATTACTACCCTAATTGTTGACAATGTCACTACAAGAACATTAGTAATTTTTTTTGTCGTAATATGGTGATAAATTAAAGCGCCATTCACAACGAGCTCGTTTTCTGTAAAACAGGTTGCACCCTTAAAGTGCGACCATGCATGTAAGAAACGTTCCTTTACTAAGGGTTTCATAGTAATGGTCATTTAGTAGAAGAATGACTTACATATTTGAATAATTATGATTGCCTATATGAATAATGATGGTTACTATCAATCTACACTTATTTGAACAGCTTCATAGTTATGTGAATTGCAATGGCTAATTATTTGAATTGTATGAATTGCTTATTTGAATAATGATTATCACCACCTTTATTCTAATTCTGGCATTATCTCTTCATTCTTCAATTTCGGCTTTGACAACATCAATCCTCATTACACTCACAAAGCAACAAGGATTGGCGATTTTAGCGAATCCATCTTTACAATCTCATCATTCCAAATAATGCAGTTGTGGGTTCTATTTCAACTTTTTTTATTCAATTGGTTTTGTTTAGTTTGAATTGGTTTCGAAATTGAATTAATTGGGTTCAAATTGGTTGAATTGTTTTCAAAATTAAAGTGTTTTTTGATGGAATTAGTTTCACAATTAATATAATGATTTTTGATTCAAAATTTGTGTTTTTTCTTCCAGTTTGTTGGGAAATTTTAGCATGATCGAAAAATCTCAAGGTTTAAGAGATTTACAGTGATAAACCTCAAGGATGAAGGAGAATTGCAAATTTGCTACATATATTTTTTTTGTTCCATATTTTTGTGTAATTGTCAATATTGCAACTCTTTCAGTAAAATTGTTGATTACATTTTCAGTTTTATATGCTGCTGAAATTTTGACTTAAAATGTATGATAAACAATTAAGCTATATAACGTTAAGTGTTGTTTCATTAAGATGATTAGTCATCGTGGCATCTATATTTACTGCTTGCATTTTGAGTTCACAAAAAGACTAGCAAAGTCACTAACGGAATGCATAAGAGGACGAGTGTTTAAAGAAGATGGGAAAAAAGAAAGAACAGAGAAGAGGAAAAAAGAGAGACAGAGAAACAAAGGTGAGATGGGGATGGAGTAGAGAAGAAAGAGGGGATAGTTTGTTGAGATAGTCAAAGTCAAGTTTTAACTTGCTCATACAAACATCCACCGTTTTTTTTGTAGGTGGTAATATATGATGGATCAATTGTGTCAAAATAAGGTGCAAGGTGGGATTATTAGGGAATTACTCATAGGTTGGATTATTATTGTCAAATTGTCCAAAGATTGGATTATTTATTTCCAATATTTTAAAAAAATGGCTAAAAGGTGGAATTACTTATTTCCTATTTTCCATTTTTATTTTAAAAAATTTGGTTTCATGGGTTGCCAGTTGAACAATTTTGTAATTAGTATTGGAATTGAGGATGCGATCTACATAATCAAATAATGAATATTTTCTCCAAAACTATTTCACGAAGATGGATTCCCTCACAGAAGGCTGAATAACTCAGCGAAAGATCGAGAATTATGTTTCACCGTCATATCTAATTTCTCATCACCATAGTTACTTTAAGGAAGAACTAATTTACTTGAGTAATTTAGATTGTATACTACTTTTCTATATTGCTTATTGTAGATACCGTATGACTTTCAATTAATGATACTTTAATAAAGGTAATGTAATAATCTCATATAGTCATATAGATGTTAAACACTCCTATGTTCCCTCATATAATAAGAATTATCTCCAACTCATGAGCCAAATTTCAATGATACTTTTACAGTTTAATAACAGCCTTTACTCAATAGTTACAAAAAATTAGCTACTCTACAACCACAAAATATTATAAATTGAGGTAAGTACAATAGCAACTTCGTTATTTTAAGGTTCCATTAATTTCTCTCCTCCAATCTTTCTCTCCAAAATAACTACCTTGAAATTTTTATTACAAATGAGAAGATCTCCAGCTTAGCCAGTTTTCTACTATATTTATCAATAGATATTCTACGTTATCTCTTTTGATTTTTTGAAACCTTCAAAAAAATTGGTGTTTAGGGGATAAACTATCTCCAAGGGATCTCTCCAAGTTCTTTGAAAATGCTTTAAGATTCCCCTCTTTTGGAAAATTTTGGATTTCTTTGCACTTGGAGACCCCTTGGAGAAAAACTTTAAAAAAGTTCCATTGCACTAAAAAAACATAGACAAATTTATGTTCTCTATCTAGCAAGATGACAAGAACGAAAACCTATTCAGTTTCTGAAGAAGGATACATGGAAAGCAACCATATTCCTGAAGATTTTGGTGCTCATGTTGTTCTTCAATCAGAGGGTATGTACAATTACATTTACATTTTCGATACATTATTTTTAAATTTATATTTATGTTAATTATATTTAAGTTATGAATACACTTGCATTTGAAATATACCACACATGTAGGGCTTACATTCATGAACAAATAATAAAATATATATAACTCGTTTCATTTTTTTTTATCATTGTTAAGACGTAACGTTTGTTGTAGCAGTTATAACTTTATTAAAAAAATAGAAATCCGTCAAAACAAAAACTTAACGTATCCCAATAACGAGTAATTTATCTACTCCTTAATATTAAAAAGCCAAGAGATTCATTGAAACTCGCCATGTGGCACTTCACATGTATGCTTACATGTCATCAATACTAGATGACGTGACAATCATTCATCTATTAAGCAAGACACATCATGTCTACTTGACTACTACAAATGACTCCCCTCCATCTTAATAAGTAGTAATAATCTTTAATGGTGCACTGATGTCTCTTCCTTCTCCAATTATTCATGGCCCTCATCAACTCTTCGTCTTCGTTAGCTTATGAACCTTCTTTAATGGTGTCTATTGTAACTTTTTTTTTTTTTGGTATAATAATTATTATTAATTAGGAATTAATAGCTACAAATTATTAATAATATCTTTCATATATAAACCCCTTAATTTGTAACCGAAATGTCTCCGTCTAGGTTAAAAGAATTTGGAAGCTCCCACCCATTTATGGTATTACTTTCTCTCTACCTCTTCCTTCAACTGATTATTAATTGATTTATAGTATTCTATTCTATTCTATTCTATTGCATGATATCCAAAATGGCAATCTTCTTTTCCCTCTTCCATCTCTTTGAGTTTGACCCCATTTCTCATCATTCAATCATATTTTTTCAATTTAGTAAATGCGTGCTAATTGTTTTCAGTTTTCGATTATGTTGTTTAATTGCACTGATTATTATTTTGCTATTGTTGCATGTTGGAATAGATGTTTTGGGTATAACCTTCACCCTTTTTTTAAGAAGTTGATACAGTGATTTCACTTTAGATAGTTATAACTAGGATGGTATGTTAACATTAGCAATCTTATCATTTTAAATAAAGAAAATGAGTTAATTTATGTTTAATTGCTTTTGTTGTTAATGCAATTCAAATTTTGAGTTTTCCAATACATGTTACTATATTTATTGTACTAGGATTCTATGAGCTATGATTTTGTGAATTAGCAACATTAATAGTTTTACATGGGTCTATTATACATTTATACGAATTACTAAGTAGTTTTGTTTTATTTGTCCTCAGGGGTGTTGCATTTTCCCTTGATATTGTTTGGAGCTAACAATTTTTGTGTGCGTGGTTTAGTATTTAATTAGTAGGAATTCGATTAGATCATAGACCGACAATCCTTTCATAATATTTCATTATGTGATTTTTAGGTAGACCAAATTAATACTCATTATCAACGACAATCCTAGTGTCGTTCCTATTCTTTTTGTGCAATTTATATCAGCATGTTCAGTGAAACAAATAACCACTTATTTTATAAGGTTACACAAATCCAAGCTGCTCGGACACAAAACTAGTTAGTTACTTAAAAACAATGTATAATGAGATTATCTCAAGTTTCAATTGAAGTCACTATTTTTCATAGAGGAAGGAAAATACAATTAATGTATTCTCTCAAAATGCAATTAATGTAGAATTTTCGACCGTTGAGTTATAGGTAAGAAATTTGATTGTCACAGGAACGTGGTTACATTGTAGCTACCACTTGACAACGTCAACAGTAGCACCCGCATTGCTGAGTATTCCATATGCATTTGCGTTTTTGGGCTGGGCTGGTGGGCTGATCTGCCTTACGATTGGAGCAATTGTAACATTTTACTCGTATAGTTTATTGTCCATAGTCCTTGAACACTATGATGAACTGGGCCATCGTCACCTTCGTTTCCGAGATATGGCCCATGATATTCTTGGTAAGTACTCGCAATCCTATTTTTTCATTAGAGTAATAATAATCATGTAAATGTATACTCCGCTATTTGGTTTATCATACCACCGGTTGTACCACATGCCTAGAACTTAGTATCACACTGTCACCATTGCAGCGCGGAATAGCAAAATTGGAGCTCGGATATTAGTATCCATTCTTTAGTGTTTGCTAATGAAATGTGCTGCACAAACAGGCCCAGGATGGGGGAGATACTTTGTAGGTCCAATGCAATTCGCTGTTTGTTATGGTGGAGTTGTTGCTGCTTGTCTACTAGGTGGGATGTGTATGAAGGTTCGTTTATCCTCTATTATGTTATCATGCATCACATATTGAGGCCTCAATAAACTTAAAAAATATTAATCTTATTCTTTTAAACTGCTGGAAGTATTAAAAACTAAAGACACCCACAAAAAAAAAGGTATTCATGTATCAATATTGTTGCTAACATTGGTTGCAATTAATAAAAAATGTATTTATTGTGTAGGCAATCTACCTTTTAACAAATCCAAAGGGAACAATAGCGCTCAACCATTTTGTGATGGCATTTGGAGGATTAATGCTAATCCTAGCTCAAGTACCCTCATTTCACTCATTAAGGCATATCAACTTATTATCCATGATCATGTGCCTTGCTTATAGTGCTTGTGCTACTGCTGCTTCTATCTACATCGGTAAATTTAATCTGACTATGGATATATATACGTACAACCTCCATTTTAAATTAGTTGCAAAAATTGAATATATATTATCCCACAAATAATACTCAATTGTCGTAAATATTTCGAGATAGAGATAGCCGGTATATATTTTGATTTTTTTTTAAGTTTAATTCATTTTTATAGCCAATTTTTTTTTTTTTTTTTTTTTTTTTTTTTTTTTTTTTTTTTTTTTTTTTTTTTTAATGCTAAGGAGGGTCAAACCCTTTATTATATTGTACCCAAAATTGATTTTATTATTTTATTTATTTGGTAGGATGGTTTCACGTAGGAGAAACTAAACATTCAAAGGTAGACTACTCTCTCGTGGGAAATACAAGAGATCGCATATTTGGTGTTTTTAGTGCTATTGCTGTTATTGCTACAACTTTTGGAAATGGAATCATTCCTGAAATTCAGGTATTATGCATGCCTTGAATTGGTAATAGTTTAACATCTGTCAATTAGGGGTGAAAATAGTTTGGTTTAAAACCGAAAACCAAACCGCACCAAACTGTTTTTAAAATATGGTTCATTCTTTTTATAATTTTGGAGCGGGTTGGAGTAAATTTCAGTGTTCGGTTTGGAATCGATTTGGTGTTTCAAAATTTTGGTGCAGGCCGCACACTGAATACCAATCTACTTGAATCCTCAAGCCCAGTTATTTATGAAGGTCCAATAGTCCAAAATTCCAAAAGAACCTAAAAATAAACCTAACCCACTTGTTAATTTGTTATGAAGATTTTTTTATTGTATATTAGATACTTAGATAGTAGATATATGCCTATATATTTTGAGCAGGTCAAGTAGGATTTGAGTAGAAAAAAATGCCCTACAAAATTATGGTTCGGTTTGGATTTAAAAGTAGAAGACCGAAATTTTGTGGTCTGGTGTGGTTTGGATTATAACATAATTTGGATTGGATTGGATTGGATTGGAAAATCAGAGACCGAAATATAATGGTTTGGATTTAGATTTGGCCAAAGTCCAAACCACGCACCGAACTTTCACCCCTACTCTCAATTTATTTATAAAAGTGGGTTTTTTAGTTAGTGATATTGGAAAACTAAGTTAGTTACTCTTATATTACAATAAAAGTACATAACAAATCTACTTTTATTAATTACTCCCTCCGTTCTCTTTTATTTGATATGTCTTAAGTTACACATATATGAATGCGTTTTAATATATAATATAGATTGCTGAGTAAAGTTAGCTAAATGATTAGGTAACTAGATAGTTTCGGTGCTATACACGGTTTAATTATTTAAGTCTTTATTACTCTAATCAACTACTCACAATTAGGATCTTCGTCATCAAGTGATCGTATATGATTACTCGGGCATGCGTATAAGAGTAGTTACAATATGTAGCCTTACTCTGTATTATTTCTTATATCCTTACTAATCATTTTTATATGTCGTTTCCAAAAAAAAAAAAAAAAAAGGCAACAATAGCACCACCGGTGAAGGGGAAGATGGTGAAGGCATTGTCACTTTGTTATGCCATAGTAATAGTAACCTTTTTCAGTGTAGCTGTGTCTGGTTATTGGGCATTTGGAAACCAAGCACAAGATTACATATTGGACAACTTTGTGGTGAAAGGTAAACCGTTGGTTCCAAGGGGGTTTGTTATCATGACCAATGTCCTCGTCACATTGCAACTTGTCACTGTCGCAGTGGTATGTGCCCCTTTCTCTTAACTACTCTACTCCATCTACTTTCTATAGTGTTCCAGTCAATATGTAACATAAGATATTATCGTTAATAAATTCGAAACTTTACGTGATGTCTAAAAGTTTAAACTTAAGTACATAACACCTATAAATGAAGGAAATAGCTAGGCGATAGTGTGCCATGTCGTACAACATGCAAGTCCAACCAATGCCTTTCTCAATATCATCAACTTTTTGTCGATTAAGACATTTTTTTATATCATAAGTTCATACTTGTGAAATTAAATCTTTTGTATTATTTTTTTTGAATTAAAACCTTATGTAAATTAAAAGTATTAATATTGGGACCTTTAACTCATTTTTTAGCAAATTAGTTTAGTTACCAATGGTTGATCGTACGCGTGTATTACACCTTCTTTGCAAGTTACCCCTCTTTCGAATAAATTAGTTTTGCAAATGTGACTTTTTTGCTGGAAACTGAGGTAAAAATATATATTTTAATACTTTCAATTTAAATAAGGTCTTAACTCACAAAAAGTGATACAAAAGATCATTTTTCATAAATTATGACACTAAAAAGGTGTTAATCGACAAAAAGTTATCTCAATAATAAGCTTATATACTTGTAAATTGTGATGCCAACATGTTGTTGCAGGTATACTTGCAACCCATAAACGAAGTACTAGAGGGCATGCTAGGGGATCCAACATTCAAGCCATTTTCGGCACGAAACATGATTCCAAGGATCATATCAAGATCCATTTTCGTCGCTTTACCGACGCTGATAGCAGCTATGTTCCCGTTCTTTGGAGAACTAATGGGAATTATTGGCGCTTTTGGGTTTATCCCTTTGAACTTTGCTTTGCCCGTTATATTCTACAACATCACTTTTAAGCCCTCAAAACGTAGCACCATATTTTGGGTCAACTTCCTCATAATGTGTGTTTTCTCTGCTCTAGTTGTGGCTGGAGCTATTGCTGCTATTAGGCAAATTGTTCTTGATGCTGGATACTCTAGATAATTTGCTAATTTGTAAACTTGATTAGAGGGTAATTAGGTTAACAATAATAATAAACAATCTTTGTATCACTCATGGATTTGTAGAAGTTCATGGAATCAAAGATTTGCAAGCATCTTTGCAATTTGATTTGTTATTAGAGTTATATTGTCCATCATTACCACAGGTAAAGGGAGTGAGTGATAGCTCAGTTGCTTAGTTTGTATGAGTTTTCCTCCCAGTATACAGAAATCATGAAATCGATTCTCATCACCCGCCTCTAGGGGTGTGCAAAACCAGATATTGAAATTTTTTCGATTCGGATATCTTTCGGAACAAAAAAATTGGTTCCGTTTTCGTTCTGGGAAAAACAGAATTCCGGATATCTGGTTCCAAATTATACACGATAATTTTCTCCAAAACTTACATTTATACTCTTAAAAAACCGGATCGAAAATCCGGAAAACCGAAATTTCGGTTTTGTTTTCCTTAAAAATTTGGAATCCGAATTTTTAAAAATCCATTCCGTATCCGGTTCGGTTTTCAGCTTGAAATCCGGATATTCGATCGGTGAGATTTTTCCGGATTTCAAAAAACCGGATCGGATATTCTAATTTTTGGAATGGAAATCCGGATCGGAAAAATTATTTGCACACCCGTACCCGCCTCTATGTGGCTCTCTAGTATAGAAAAATTATTACCGTGGGTGAAAAATACGGTGTAAGCAATAAAATCACAAACTAATATAGGGGCTTAAAATGGTACCACTACAAGAAAAATGTCGATTAGCGACGGAATCTTTCCGACAGACCAATATTTCAGAAATTGTAGATATTTGCGACAGAATTTTGGTCCGTCGAAAATTTGCGACGGAATTTTCCCGTTTCCGACGGAATTTTAAAAAATTGTTGAATGAATTAAAAATTTTTGATAAAAATAATTAACGACGGAATTTTCCCTTATCCGACGGAATTTTAAAAATTGTTGAATGAATTAAAATTTTTTGATAAAATACTTAGCGATCTCCGTCGCAATTTGAAAAAAAGTAAAAAACAAAAAACCTACTCAACCCTAATATAAAAAGGTGCTTGGGTCCAATTCTTTTCACCCTCTTTCTTCTTTCATCCTACTGTTCTTTTTTCTCCCTCTTCTTTCTTCTCTTCTTTCTCTCGTTGCCTCCTCCCTTCTTTCTTCTTCTCTCTTTCTTCTTTCTTTTCTTCTACTCTTCTTTCTCCCTCTTAATTTCTTTTTTTTTTTCCCTTCTTTCTCCCGTCGCCTCTTCTCTTCTTTCTTCTTCTGTATTTCTCTCACAACCACCACGGCAGCACTCCCTCACCGTCTCTTCGCCTTCTTTGATTTTTAAGGGTGAAGTTTGACCATTAAAACCCCAGATCTAGGGTTTTCATGGTCAAATTTCACCATTAAAATAAATTTGCTTGATGTATAAAGAAGGTATGTGTTTACAACCTTTGTTTTTTTTCGTTTTTTTTTTATTTTTTATTCTTACCGTCTTTCATTTTACAATTTTTGTTGTTTTTGGATTTTGGATTGTAGAAAAACGTCTGTTTTTTGTGGATTGTGATTATTTGGGTTTGATTTACTGCTGATTTGGTGGAAAAACGTCTGTTTTTTGTGTGGGTGGGTGGGTTTTTTGGGTCTAGGTTTGGGCGAATTAGGTTGAGGGTTAGTGGGTGTGGGTGGCTGGGTTTGTGGGTCTAGGTTTGGGGGTTGGTGGAGTTCAGGGTGGGAGATGGGTTGGAGGTTGGGTTTATGGGTGGGTGGGGTTAGTGGATCTGTGTGGGGGACGAGTCTGGGCGTGGTGGTGGGGTGCGCTTGTTGAGGTGGTGGGGTGGCTATTGCTGCCTCACCACCTTTTTTTTTTTATTTTGATGGTTTTGTTTTGCGACGGAAATTTCCGACGGATTAAGGTCCGTTGGAAATTTCGTCACAAATCAAAAAACTCAAATAGTCGAAAAAATGTTGAAATTCTGTCGCTAGTTCCGTTGGAAAACTTTTTCGACGGAAATTCCGTCGCAAATTCTTGTTTTTGCGACAACCAAATTTCCGACGGGCATTTTTCGACGGAATTCCGTTGCAAATGACCTTTTTTTTAGTGTACTGGCCTTATGGACTCATAATGTGTGTTTGTTGCGTCCTTAACTCCTTAAGTAACCTTTAATTGAACCCTAATTATATAAACACATACTGCCTTAGCTTGTAATTAAGCTACATGAACATGTACAAAGAGAGTATTCACATCTAAGGGTCTGTTTACTTTAGATGAAAATAACTGAACTGAATTAATTGGAGCTGGATTGAACTTGAACTGAAAGTTTTTATTATGGTTTTTAGAGAAGAGCTGAACTGAACTGAACTGATTGGAGTTGAATTGAACTGAAATGATTTTAAGCTGAAGTAAACAGGTCCTAACAGTGATTGATATGAGGAGTACGTGTTTTAGAGTGTTGAACATGCATGTTTAGGACTTTAGGCTTAGTTTAAGAAATATTTTGATTTTATTTTTTATTTTTGGGTTTTCCTTTGTGGTGCCCCTGAAGTATTGGGTTTTCTACATTGTATCCTCCCAAATAAGAAGTTTACATGGTGCCCTTTAGTTACAATTTAATTCTACATGATGCCCTCACTATTAAACTCTGTTAAATTTTGCCGTTAATTGAACTTATTAATACTTAATGATACTTATTTGAATTTATTGATACTTATTGGTACTAATCGAAACTTATCTTAATTTAGTGATACTTATCTGAACTTAAATTATTCAATAAGTGTTAAAAAGAACAGGGTCTTAGTGTGTTATTTAATTATTTCTTTGGGTAGGTAATGCATTCTTTATTGTTCCTTTCTCTTCTTTACTTTTGTATTTTTGGTCTCTTAATACTATTACTTTACTATTGAAGGGTGTGTTCTTTTCGCGAGGTGTTAGTTCTGTTCTTTTGAATTGGATTTTTTTTTTACTTCAGCTCAGTTCAATTTTACTCAGTTCAGTTCAACTCTATTTAGTTTAGTTCAATTTAGTTTAACTAATCTCCATTATAATTATTACTTTATTTCACTTCATTTCAGTTGAGCTCAATTTAGTTTAATACAATTAAGCTCCATTCATTTCAATTCAGTCTATTTCAGGTACATATTAATGCAAAGAATAGGGCGTTATACCTAATTCAATTCAATATGGCCATCCTAATCCCTTTTCCCATCCCAATACATTTTAATCCATTTGAATCTTTTAATCCTTTATAGATCTATTTTAATCAAATCCACTTTTATTATTTTGCAATTAACTATTTACTTCTTATCAATTTGATACCCTTTTATTAAAAAGAATGTTATGACATTAGTATTAAAAAAAGTTACATACTGATGTTTTTGTATTACTTTTCTACTTAATGATGTCTTATGCTAAGATATTTTTGGCTCTTTGGCCTTTGCTTTCAAAAAAAAATATGACTTCGTAATAAATGTCCCTACAAGTTAGAAGCTTGGGCCTTGAGTGCACCTGGCACTGCTGATTTAATCATCTACAATTGGGCCTTATTTTGTCAGGGGTCCAAACAGTTTATTTTGCAAAGAAAACTGGAATCAGCCCTTAAGGTAATGAAACATTGGACCCTTGACTACAAGAATACCCACTGTATTCAATGGCAATCAATCCATGACAACCTAGCTAATACTTAAAGCAACATTTCTAATCCTGATGAAGCACAAGTAGCATGGACCAACCAGAGTGAAACACTTGATCATCTCTTGATCAAAAATAAATTTTGGAAGCAAAGAGCTAGAATTAGATGGGATGATTTGGGGGATCAACCAACAGCTTATTTCTATAAGTCAGTCAAAAGCAGAGCCGCAAGAAATGAGATTACGTACATACCTAGACATGCATGATAACTGGGTTTATGAGAGTGCAAAAATTAAAGAAACATTTGCTGATTACTACCAAGAATTGCTCCATCCTCTTGACACAGTTTGTTCTACGGGTATGGATTCTTTAGTGAATGTTTGGCTCCGGGATAGTTTAACACTAACAGATTCTCGATTACTCCATCTTAATAGACCTTTCACAGAGAAGGATATCTACAAGGTGGTTTTTGACATGAAACCTATCAAAAACCAGGGTCCCAAATGTATCCCCCCCCCCCCCCCACTGTTCTTTCAAACTCATTGGGCTACCATCAAGGACACGGTTTGCAATGCGGTTTTCAGCTTCTTTAATGGAGGTCATATGCTTAAGGAGGTTAATTCCACGTTTCTTAGTTTAATACCCAAAGTTAACGCTCCAACAAGGGTGGATCAATTTCGACCAATCAGCTTGTGTAATACTACTTACAAGATAATCTCAAAGACTTTGGTGAATAGGCTTAAACCTATTCTAAAAGACATTATGGGTGACTTTCAGAATGCCTTTATTCTGGGAAGACTTATGGCTGATTCCGCCTTTGTTGCTCATGAGCTGAATAACTAGGTAAAAAAAAGAAAAAGGGGAAATTACGAGCAGCACTACTTAAAGTAGATTTAAGTAAAGCGTATGATCGAGTGAATTGGGAATTCCTCAATAGTATTCTTCTTCGCTATGGTTTTCCACAGAATTGGATCTTTTGGATTTACCAATGCATTTCAACGGTAACCTACAAAGTGTTGGTCAATAGGGAGCCGACTCGCATAATTGTTCCCACAAGAGGCCTCAGACAAGGAGACCCCTTGTCCACCTACTTGTTCATCATGGTAATGGAAACATTGTCTTGAAGGCTAATTCATTTGCAGGATGAAGGGAGTCTACGGGGCTTCCAAATAGGAAGGAATTCACCGAGAATTAATCATTTGTTCTTTGCTGATGACGCAACTTTCAGTTTCACTGCAACTTTGACATCTGTCACCACTCTCCGACATACTTTGCATGACTTTTGCCTTGTTTCTGGAGAGGTCCTCAATCATAATAAGTCCAACATTCTGTTCAGCCCGAATACCCCAAAAAAGTACCGAAAATTCCTTTCTCGAAGATTACAGGTTAGTGAAATGGATAAATTTGGTACATATTTGGGGTGTAATTTGAATGTTGATGGACGCTCTGCCTCCTGTTTCAACCCTCTTGTGGATAGGCTAACACAAATCACTTCTTCTTGGCATAACGTAACACTCTCCCAGTTGGGAAAATTAATTCTCATCAACTCGGTCATCATTGCTGCCACTAGTCATGTGTTAACTCTTTATATGCTGCCAAAACAAGTTTCTTCTAAAATCACAAGCAACTTCCTGAAATTTTGGTGGTAAAACTCTGCTACTAAACGACCTATCTATTGGCGCAAACGTACTCTTCTTGAACAACACAAAGCAGAGGGGGTCTGGGGTTGAAAAATCTTGAACATCTAAATCACAACATTCTTTTTAAGCAAGCTTGGCGAATTCATAGCCAACAAAACCTTCTGGTTTCAAGGTTTTTTAAAGGCAAATATGGAAAGGACCCCATTCATTTTGCTATGGAAGGGAAAATACCAACAAATATGTCGTGGAGTGGTAAATGTTTGGTTCGTGCTGCTGCCTCTTTCATAGGTACCATCAACAGAAGAATTGGGAATGGAGAAAGTACGCACATGCATTATCGAGCATAAATGGGTAGAAAACACGCATATCAAGTTATGTGATCATGCTCAGTCTTCATTGGATAACCCGAAAGTTGTTGCTCAGCTTATCAGTCCTACAAGGCAATGGAACGCTTCCCTTATACGCAGCAAATTTGATGCAAAAACGGCCCATGCTATCCTTAGTATGCATCTTGACATGCGAGCTCAAGAGGAGGCTTTGTTTTGGCCCCTTTCCAATTCAGGCCAGGTTACTGTTAAATCTGCTTATTGGTACCTCCAACATAAGAATTCTGAGGGTCCCTATCCTAGTCACCATTTTAGCTTATGGAAAAAAAATGTGGCAGCTGAAAGTTCTTCCAAAGTGGGAACTCTTTGTCTGGAAAATTTTGTGGAATGCTCTCCCATTGGGTGGACAGCTCAAGAAAAGGGGGATCAATACAGCGGGTTTGTGTCCCCTGTGTAATGGAAGTCTTGAAACTCCCACCCACTTGTTTCGAGACTGCACTATTACTCAATATATTTGGCTTTCTGGGAGTCTAGGACTAACTCCAACTAGTGCTGATGACATTGATTTTGGGTTTTGGTTTGCTAACATGTTAACATATTTTATGAAGGTTGATTTGTAGGATGATTGTAGCCGTCTCACAGTGGAGTTTATTACTACTCTCTTGTCTATTTGGCTTCACAGAAATAGTGTGGTGTTCTGCAATATTTCTCCTCATCCTTTGGCGGTTTTTGGTATTCAGAAACAGGAGCTTTCAAGATGGGCGCATACTATTGACTGGAAGAATGATAATACTACTTCTCCTACAATCCCTCATAAACCACCGGATTACTATGAAGTAGGGAATCAGAGCTCAACCTTCCCCACTTGGACCCTCATAGTTGATGGGGCATGGAAACAAGCACGAGATGTAATTGAGAACACACCTATGGCAGCTATAGGTTGGGTGATCAAAGACAATTTTGGTGTCACTGTCAAAAAAGGCCGACAAATTATCATGGCCACTTCCCCCCTCCAAGCCGAAGCATACAGTATGCTTCTGGGATTAAAGGCTCTGGCCTTTTTAAGCTCCCATGTCTTAGTGCATACTGATTGTCTACAATTAGTACAAGCACTCTCTCACCCTCACACAGCACCGCATAATATTAAGGCCCTTGTGTCGGATATTCTTATCATGTTTGCTTCTTTTACTTATGTTAAATGTATGAAAGTTAGTAGGCAACAAGTACATGTTGCACATCAACTAGCTAAGACTTTGTAATCTTATTCTTCTTCTTTGTCAAAAAAAATAAATAAATAATTAAATAAATAAGTATCAAAATGAAATTGAGAAAATCACATGGGTAAATGTTTTTAACAATCGTGTTTGATTGCTAACCAGGTAAACAATTATCGATCACTCCTCCAAAATTTTAAGATAATTGATAAAATTTTGAAATTTGTTGTCCAACAACATTAATTATTTCGGATAATAGGGTATAATAAGTTTCAACCAATTCTAATTCATTTCTATCTAATTTAATCGAATTTAATCTATTTCAATATTTTACATCAATTCAAATCTATTCTAATACGATTCAATACACATTAGTTGCGCCAATAGAAGTATAGAATACAACCTAAATCATCCACGTGAGAAAATAAGTCCACTAATTGCTTTTAAATATTTTCTGCATAACTCTCTTAATCATATTTTTCCAAAAGAGAAAAGCTAACTTTTGATTGCGATATGCTTAATCTTTTAGAGGGAAATAAAACTTTTGATTAGGAAAAGAATCAAAAGAGGGTAGTGAAATGTGTGTAGCCAAAGTTTAGGCTTTAAAATAAGCATTTAACTCACTCGAAATTTCTTTAGCGATATGCTTAATAGGTGGTCATAAATTGCAATAATGGAGTAAAATTCGTGTGTAAATTAGTGGGAAAAGAAATCAATTTTTTTATGAGAGTATTGTAGTTTACCCAAAAATATTTACTCCTTATTATTCTTCACAAATTTTCATTGCCTCTTAACACTTTTTCCGCAATAGATAACGAAAATCATGAAGAAAGCTCTAGCTTGAAAAAGAACATCCATCGACAAGGAAAATTGTAATTATTATTATTTTTTTATTAGGAAAAAAAACGGTTAGAAGTTCAAAGAGGGTTAATCAATCTCATCCTTACGGACGGACAAAGATAGGGAAGAATTAAATGAGCTAAACTAGAATTCATCATTGGATGATTATGACCTTCATGTGCTAAAAAAAACAGCTGCTTAACTTGTTTCACAAAAATAGTGCGTAATAAGAACAAAATCAAAACTATAAGGTCAATAAGTGAATCTTGAATTAAATTATAAATTTTCTAAGGAATCTGCCAACTTCTACAAATAACATTAATTACACTGACGTTACCACCTTTAATAACTAGACCCTTAATACCTAATGACAAAGCAGATTAAACCTTTCGCGGAGGGCAATGACTTCTACCAAAAGAATTGAGTGTGACTCATGTGTGTTGTTTTGCTCTTGCAATGTCATTTTACTGTCACGATTTAATAATGAAACCATTAGCAAAGCTTGAAGAATCCAATTTTGAGTCGTCAAAATTTAGTTTGAAGTATTCTTCGAGCGGGGGAGAGTGGGAGACCAAGCTAAATCTAATCTATTAGCATGAGTAGGAACTAGGAGGGGGCAGGGGACTTTTTGACTTACGATTAGTCCTTCTTATAAAAATTAATAATGTTATAAGCTGCTTGTTGAGTACGTACATGATTATCATGGATAACTAGAGAATTCTTAAAAAAAAAAAAAAAAAAAAAAAAAAAAAAAAAAAAAAAAACGTACCATTATGAAACTGAATACTCACTCTACTCCAAATATATTTTTATACTTTATACATAAGTAAAAACATATTCATATGATATTATATTTAATTCGTCTTAATTTATTATTAAAATATTAATTTTTTTTTATAACTTTTACAAATACAAAATTATATATATAAACACTAAAAGATTTACATTAACAAACATAAAAAAGTAAAATGTACAAAAAAATGTGGAAAAGAGAGAGCAGCAAGTTTATTAAATTTTGTAGAACCAATGTTATGTGTTTTTTCTACAGAGCATAGATTATATCTACTAAAAGAAAATTATCATCGTATAAGGAGACATGCCAATTAGAAGGGGCAAGAGTAACAAAGGTACGACGGGAGAAAGGACATCTAAAAAAGAGATGAATTGAATATTTTAGATTATGATTTTAAAATTGACAAATATTAAGGACTCCAACATTATATTACAACGGCTAAGTCTTTCTTTAATAGGGAAACCATCAACATACACTTTCCAGAGAAAATCCATGAATTAAAGAAACAAGATGAAGAAAGGACCCCATAAAAGTGTTGGATTTGTGTGAGCGAGGAAAATTGTAATGTTGATAAGCAATTTAGCTAACTACCTGTGAATTACAACATCAACTCGTCCGAAAAACTAATATTCAAAATTGGTTTAAATTATGAGTAATGATATTAAGTCCGCATGAGAATGCAAAGTTCATTTAATTTATATTAGCTATGTATAAGCAAAATCTTTAGTGATAAACAATGTATTCCAATATTAACTTGTAAGGTAATTAAAGAGTAATGTCTGGCATGAACTACAAAACAAATTTCATATTAATCCTATTTTAATTCAATACAAAAAAACAAAATAACAACAACAATTAAATCTAAAATCCAATTATAGACAATAAGTTATGAATAAACAACAACAACAACAAATCAATTAGGTGAGAGCAAGGGGTAACTCAAGTGGTAAAAGCTTCCCTCCCGATTCTAGGAGATCCTGGGTAATAAAATACTACAACTTATATATCAAGTATCAATATCTAACTATGCTTTAAAAGTGGAGACCACCCAAGCCATGAGCCATCCCCTATTACATGTTACTCTCTCATGAAAAAATTTTCCCACCTAAACTATTTGCGTTAGCTTCTTATATAAGTTTTTACTCTAAAGCCATAAATTTATCTCGCTAATTTCTACATTGCTTACGTACTAAACATATATATTAAAATAATAAAATTTAATGCAACAAACTAAAAGTTCTTTCTTAGCATCTCAATACTCTTTATATAATTTTACAAATATCATTAAAATTGTGAGTTTAAAATTGCTTCATTTAAAATTTTGTTCAAATTAAATTATATCATAAATCAAATAAAAAACTAAATGTTAAACATGCATATTATATAAATATTTTTAATTTAAATCGTACAACACACGAGCACTAATCTAGTAATAAGTAAAAGAAGGTTAGTGTGTTAATAATTTAATACAGAGTACTTAGGGCCAATGGTAATGTAAGCCACACAGGCGGTGTTGGATGAGGTTGAGGCAGAGCCCTAGTAGGGGAGTCAAGCGCACTGACGTTTGACGATTTGGCAAACTGGCAAAAGCCAAAGCTGGAAGGACCAAGGGTGCAGAGTGAGGTAGTTTGGTTGAGGGGAACATCGCGGTGTAAAGTCGATCATGGACGGGTTGTTCGCCAAGCCCGGCCCGCTCTAAAAGGGGGCTTGGACAAAAAGTTTTTTTAAAAAAAAAAATATATATATATATATATATATATATATATATATATATAGTTTGGCCTGCTAATTTAATGGGCGGGTATGAACAAAGTAAAATTGTTAGTTAGCGGAGTGTATATTTAATTAGAAATAATTAATTAGTACTAGAAATTTTAAATTTTGGAAGGGTAGTACTAGGTTAATTTTTGCATGACTATTGATTAATTAGCACGGTTTAAGGGGGCAAACAAATATTCAACCTCATGTCCAGTAGAGAAGAAGTGGGGCTGGGACTTCCACTCAAAATGAGTATGCTCTCATGGCATGGAGTTACAACATTATTTAACTAGGATATAGTTAAGTACAACTATATTTCCTTTAAATTATAGAATAAGGGATTAAACTTATGTAACTCTAAATTTATTTTAACATTACGTATTTGGGTTTTCAGTAATGTTTATATAAATCATGATTACGTCAAAGTTTAAAATTTTCAAATCATTCTTCTTAATTAGTAATAATCTATGAAAAGTAGTTTTTATATATATTCTTTTTATTGTAAGAAAAACCCTTTTGAATTCAAAAAATAAAATAAATAAATAAATTGTGTGAATGGATAGACAAGTTTGCACGTGCGCTAGCCCGACCCTTTTAGTGGGCGGGTTTGGACATGTGAAACTGACAAAAGAGGCTTGGACACAATACTAAGGCCTGTTGAACAATATTTTCAGTGGTGGAGCTAGCTAATGGCACGGTGGTGCACGTGACCCACCAAAGTCCAAGACAAAAATGAAGTTCAGAAAAAATGGTGGATAGAGGGAAATTGGATAATTTTTTTAGTTGCATATTTTCATAGAAGGAAGAAGATCAATGGAGAAGAGGATGAAGATGGGTAGGAGCAGTGGTAGAATAAAGATGAGTTAAAGAAGATGAATAGTTATAAAGTGGGCTTATTTTATTAATTAAGAATTAGATAGATAGGCTAATGGAGAGTGTGCTGGTGGGGCACAACTTTAGGGACAACATTCAATTGAATTTCAAAATTAAATACTTCATATTTAACCTTTACCTTTTTTTTTAATTATTTAGGCCTTTTATATTCCTTGTAAAAAAAAATAGTTTCAAATAAAACAAAAATTTTACATGTACCTTTCATTCTTAGTTTTCTACGTGACCCTCTCCTATATAGAAATATATTTATGAATTACGGAGTATGAATTTATTTGATCATTGTTTTTAAAATGTGTGTATTATTGGGTATTTTTAAAAAAAAAATGATCGATTTTGTGCCATTCATGTTTTTAAAAATTACCACTTTAATCTTCCACTGATGTACACCTTACTTAATCTATTGCACTTTATATAATACAATATCTCTATATTTATATTATCTTCATTAACAAATGTTTTATTAGTATACATCATTTCTAAAACAAATTTATGAAATTAGCTTTTTGTGAGAAGTAATTTTCTTTTTTATATAACGATTAAAATATGAGTAATTATATACCTTTTTTCCTTATCCAAAAAAGCACGTAAATACGTAATATGATACTTATAACACATATTTGGCTCTAATATGAAGAATTTATTACTAATTGGTCGTAGTTAAAAAATTTCGATACTATTACAAGCAATCGATAGTTAATGGTGACCCACTATTTTCGGAATCCTGCCTCCGCCACTGAATATTTTCAGTCTTCTGCCCAAGCCAAGCCCACCTAAGGCCCGCCATAAACACCTCTATCATGGTCTTCCTTTTTTTTTTGGGGGGGGTGTTATGTGTAGAGATCGAACTATAAAGGTAAATAAAGATAAACGATCCATAATTTTTCAAATTCGAGAGAAAAAGTCTAACTAATTGAGCTATCCCTCATTCTGTCACCCTCTTTTTAATTTATTATAGCATGACAATCTCTACTTTAAATTTCTTTTTTTTTTTTTGGTTGTTGTTGTTGCTGCTGCTGCGTTGCTTGTTCGAGATCGACCATCACTCTATTCTTTAGAATTGGACTCCATTGTGCCCTCTATTATATGCATATAACGGGAAAAAAATTGACTTTATATTTTGGATCAATATTGGTTTAGGCCAAATATTAAAACAGGCAAACACTCGTACAACCTATTTAGAGCTTATATAGAGAACAAGAAATAATGGAATACATAACTAGATTCCATTTTGTGAATGTAAAACCCTCTATTTCTTCTGAGTAGCTATTCTCAGATCCTCAATGAAAATATCAACATTTTTCTCAGAAGATCCTTTATTTGTTGTTGCATTATGTAATACTTGCTTGATGCCCTTAATCTTAGCATGCAGCTCACACCCCATTGATCCGCTTATAAAATCCTTTATTTTTCGCATTACCTCCTCCTTTTTCACGGGCTTCACGTCACAAAGATTGCACCCGATTTTCCAATCATCCACAATTAGTTTGCGGTTGGTGAATTGATCTGTCAATAAGGGGAAGCACAGTAACGGAACTTCACACCATATACTTTCTAATGTCGAATTCCAACCACAATGTGTCAAGAATCCCCTTATTGCACGATGGGATAACACCGCTTTCTGACAAGTCCACGTAACAATCATCCCTCGGTCACTAACCTCGTCCCTAAACCCAGTCGGAAGTGGGTCAGGGTCCTCAGAACTCACCATATCAGGCCGAATAACCCAAAGGAAATTAACCCCACTTAGCTTGATTCCATTAGCTATTTCCTCAAGCTCCTCCTTGTTAATATGTGCATAACTACCAAAAGAAACATACAAAACCGAGCTAGGAGGTTTAGAGTCTAACCAAAGGGTACAATCAGACTCGGCCCATAGGCTAGTTGCCACAGGCATTTTAGAGAACCCGGGTGGAAACAAAGGCCCTATAGCATAAAACGGTACATGATCTTCAACAGCCGGAATGGTATCGGCTTCTAGCTCTTGTACCGTGTTACCAAGTATGAAATGGGCTTTCCTAGTGTCATCCAATGCTGCAAAGTTGTATTGTGGATGAACGGTTGTCAAATCCTCTTCTTGAAGATACGATGTCAAATCGGATCGTTTAAGTGATTTTATTCCAGGGATGTAGTCTATGTTATCCTTGCGTCCACTTGATCCTAATGAAATTTAACAAGTAAAATTTAGTTAGCACTTGGTAGCCATTATCGTCGATTTATTAACATTTGAGCTACATTATTTAGTTAGCACTTCGCAGCCATTATCGATTTGTTGACATTTGAGCTACATTATTTATACAGACACGTGAACAAGAATATGCTCCAATATGTAACATCTAACAAACTAAGGGCTTGTTTGGCTGAAACTATTCATTATAGGAACTTAGAATTTCTAACAAAATATGATAATGCTATCTTGTTTGGTTGATAAAAAAAGGTGCAAAATGGAGGAATTTCAATTGTCCAATACCAACATAATGTGGGAATTAACCCACCTCTCCCTATGTGATTCAAACTTCCTAGAGTTTTACACTTTCTTAATATAAAGTATAAACCAAGCAAACTCAAGCTATTTCCTAGAAATGACATTAGTAAAATTACTTCCCATGATTTTTAATTTACCAAGGAAAACAATTTCCCACAGCAACCAAACATGGCGTAAGAAATTGCTCTACAAGACTATAATATAAAGTCATTAGTTTATATTTACGAGGTATTTGGTGCGTTGGTATTTGGATTGGAATTACAAAGACTCATCCAACTGGTTAAAAAACTATGTGCTTGATTAGTTGGGATGAGGGAGACATGTAGGAGGACACTCACGGAGACTATTTTTTTTAATTTGTGCGAAAAGGCACAAGAACAATACATATAGGCATATAGCAAACGCAGAAAAACGATTTGAACTTGAATTTTCCACATAACCTTAATTATTATAGCTATTATAAGTCAAAGTCATCAATGACAAGAGTAGTAAATGTTAATATTGTTCTCCCTTTGCTATTTTAATTGCTACATTTGACTTTTTACATCTCTCAACATATAATTTATAATGTTTATATTTTAAGTTATAAGTTTAAAAGGTTACAAGAATTATATGTTTGAACAATAAAATATTGGGATATCAAAAAAATCTCATACAACTATCTTTTATCATATGCATATAAAGTTAAAAGTGAGTCAAAGTACTCATGTAAACACTAACTGAAGTCAATATGTAGCAAAGTTTACTTTAACTTAAAATCAGTTTAGTTCAGTTCATCTTCTAACAATTCAATTCAGATTTGCTATTTTCAACTGATGTAAATCGGCTCTAGGAGAGGTAATGCATTATTTCATTTATTTGTTTTTTCAATCAATTGTCATTGGCCCAAACAAAGTAACATAGCCTCATTAAATCTAAACATCCACATGTACCTACTCCCTCCTTTTCTTTAAGCTAATTACATCCCACTTTTTTCCCTGTCATAGAAAGATTGTTAATGTTAACAAAGAAATGGGAGATTATTATTTTTATGATCAAGATTCCATAAGAATATGCTATATGAAAACTTTGGACAAACATAGTTTTCACTAATTATTGCTAGCCAATGACAAAACTTTAGCAAATTTCAATGATGATGCATATTTTCCGTCAAAGGGAAGTAATATGCTTGATTTGGAAAAGGCATTAAAGCTAATTAAACTTTTTTACTCGGTAATTACATTACCGAATAGATAGGCTTCACAAATTCATTACGAGTTTATGATGACTCACTAATCATTTTAATAATATCCATCTCATTTCTTATTCTTCACTTTATGATGTTGATCGAATTTATCTTGCTCATATTTCATTTCAAATGTCCATATGCACGTGCTCCTTATTACTTAACCTCATACAACTACATATTACAAGTAATTAATATTTACTCCCTCCGTTTTATACTTATTTAAAGGCCTGGTGAGTGGTGAAAATCAATCAATGGATCGGATCGGCTAGAACCGTGGGGATGCTGACCGAAGCTCTAACCTCACTATCAATAGTCCGGATTTATATTTTTCACGTTTCTACGATGCTCATATAAATTTCTGCCTTGGTAAGCAAAGAAGTCAAAGATCATTTTTTTAGGGAGGGAGGTAAAATCAATTATGCAAATAAAATAATTGAATAAAATAACACAATGTACGTAATTGACTAGATTACAATGAGATTGTGCTGAATTCGAACATGGTTAAAGAATAATTTTACGTGGTTCCACATCACTCTTATCCTTCGCAAGCTTTATTTTTTATATTTATTTATTTATCTTTCTAATCCTCAATTTTCACATTTTACAACTAATTTTGCCAAACACTCATTAACAGCTAGCTCGAGACCTAAACTTTAACAGCTACAATTTGACAGCTCACAACTACTTTGGACATTATCCCAACATTTCTCATATAGCATATTTGTCGAAAGTTAAGTTTATTCAATTTATCCCAACATTTCTCAAAAATCTACATTATTGGTAACAATTACTAAATCCTAAGAATTTCCTGAAGAACACAATGATCAAAATTACCATATATACACATATATTTGGAACCAAAATTACCCAATTGCCAACTTAGTAAATTACAACAATGTTCATCACAACACGGTAGATTTCTCAATTGATCTAAAATTATGACTATCTTTCAATCCCAAGATCCCTTACCGATATCTAGCAGGCTAGTAAGGTACCGCCGATGATAATATAAAATCGACTGACAATTGACATATTTTGAACAATTTCATATATCTAGTAATGCAAACAACAAAATCAAATCAAAAGAACAAAAAAAATTTACCTGGACCAATGTGACCATTTTGGTTAAGCAAATGACGATGAAAGTAAATATCAAGCACCATAGCATTCTCAGTCCAAAACGAGACATGAATGAGCCCAAATTTCGACGCTAATTTCGAGGCCCAAACAAAATAACTGTCAGCAATCAAGCAACATCTAATCAACGGTCGAGATCTAACGATCTTGCTAACGGCCACCTCTAAATGAGCAGGAAAACAGTACGTTGTGGCCCCTCTCCACTGATCATGGTTTAATGACCGGTCAAACTCTAACGGTAATCCGTCAGTTATTGTTACATACTCAATGTCGAGGCCTGAATATCTTTTTCGGGCCTCGACAAATATATCATTGTCAACGCCACCGTTATTGTTTAAAACGGTGGCGTTTGACTGGGTGATCTTGTGATGAATGTGGTCTGTGTTTATGAAAGTTATGGAAAAACCCTTGGATGCTAGCTTGATTGCCAGCTGTACGAATGGGATTACATGGCCTTGTTGTGGAAGAACTACTAGAATTGCATGAACTTTTTTCTTCTCGATTCCATTGTTTGTTTTTGAGTTTGTGTGATTTTCCATTTTTTTTCCCTTTTTTTTTGTTGTGGGAAAAAAAGGAGAGTTTTTAGGTGTGATAGAGAGATATGAGTACAATAGTTTAGGCGAAAATATAGGTTGGATTATGTATTTATACAATCTTTTTTATTTTTTAATTTAGTTGCAATATTTTCTCTTTCGATTGTATGTGGAGTACATAATTTAAGTATTTTAAATGTGTAATCATTAAATAAATAACTACCTTTATTTTCTATTGCAATAAATTTTTGGATACACATTTTAACGAAATGTGTATATGACTATTAGTTCACATTATTTTTAAGACAAGTAACAACAATATTAAAGCTGAGAGTGAGGGATAACTCAAGTTGTTAGAGCTTTCTTCCCGATTCTAGGTGATTCTGGGATCGATTCTCACCATTCACCATTGTAGCTCTATAACCTATATGTTAGAGCTTATCGGTTCGAAAATTGTTTTTATAATTTTCTCATTTATACCTTCAAATCGCTTACTTAAAATGCGTGCAAAATGAAATGTTGCAACTAAAAATATAGCGGTAGTATTTTTTATTTAGGATTTTCTCAATTGATACATTTTACTATACTCTAATAAGACCGCTAGGTCATATATGACAGATACAAAGATAAACAATCTACTATAAGCAAGTTTGACGAGTATCGAAAAGCTAAGTTGTTAAAGAGATAGACAAAAAAACCAAATACAAAATATAAAGAAAGTCGGATACTAGCTTGTAGGCGATATGAGGCTCTTAGGGCTTGATCTTTTGACAAAAAATGTATTATATTATAGAGATAACTTTTGGAATATCTCACATTGATCCATGTCTAAAATTCTAAATGGCTTTGTATTTACTAAAGAATAACATAAATTAAGACACATGTATTATCTAAATATAATATGCCTAGTTTATAAAAAAAGAAAAAATAATAATGACACCAATGTTTACCTTGTAAAAACAAGGCACCTTTCAAATCTTCAATCTACAAGGTCGGATGTTCAATGCCTACTGGAAACATTTTTTAAAGTAAGGATTTCTATTGACAATGATTATTTCTCTTACCCTTTCTCCTACTCCCAAAATGTTTGTCACAATGACCGAGAAAATAATGTCGATCACTTTTATTAATCTACTTACAAAGTAATACAATACGGAGAATTGGAGGTGTGATATATCAAGAGGATAGCTAGTCTAGAAGACAATTGTATTTTTTATTAACTTGAAAATTTAGCATTCTGATTTGAAAGCATATACCAATATCATTGACTTGAACTTAGGCCCTGTTTTTATCAACTTATTTTTACTGATCTGAACTTATTTTTACTTAACTGAACTTATTTTTACTTATCTGAACTTATTTTTGCTGAAATCATTAACAATTTATTAAGGATTGAAACTGTTTTTTGCTGAACTGAACTTATTTTTGCTGAAAATAAGTAAAAATAAGACAGGAGAACAGGGCGTTAAAATTAATTTTGTGACATGAAAATCTTGCATCATGACTTGATAAAAATTGTGACTTGAAACATATCCATTTTGCCTTAAAAATACACATTTATGACTTGAATTTTTTTTTTTTGTAAAATTACCGAATTAGCCTCATGTAGGCCAGAGGTGCTATGTATAGATACTTTCTCTTAAAAATAGAACTTGTATTGCTCAGTTATTCTCATCGATCATTTATTACACCAATTTATGTACGCTTTTAACTTGAATTTCCAACTTAATTTCACTTAGGTATAACATTATCCAATTACCTCTGCTTCTTTTTGCTTGTTATATTTGTCTTTTTTACATTTTCCGAGACACAATTTAAAGTGTTTATATCTTAAGCTATAAACTTGTAAAAAATTACAAAAATTATAGTATTGGATAGTACATATATAAACTCGGAAAAAAAAAATCAGAATACTCATATAAATAGTAACCGAAGTCAATACATAGAAAGGAATAAGAAGTAGAGGGAGTAATTAAGTGTACTCCATACCCGTATAAAAATATACTACCTCTAATTTCTATTACTTGAAACACTTGAATATTTTATATCTCATAAATAATACTCAAATGTTTCAACTAATAAAAAACGAATGTAGTGAATAAATATAACTAAGAAACAAGTTGACAGGGGTCATGGCCACCATTGTCACCAATTAAATTTCGTGCCCAAACTCCCAACTACCAAGCTGACAAGAATCATATTCCTGTTGCAATTTTATTAAATATTTTTTAAATGATTAAATATATTACATAATTTATTGTAAATAGTTAATTATTGATGCATTTATCATCGACCTCCCTATTTTTATATTGTTACTATTGCATGATAGCATCCTGTAATTACTTGGAGTCCGTTTATTTATTTAGATTTAGACCCTTTTTTTTTTTAATCTACTGAGGATCTGTTTATTTTAGTTGAAAACAGTTGAACTGAACCGAACTAATTAAAGATGAATTGAACTGAAAGTTTTGAGCTGAAAATAGTTAATTATTGAGCTGAAGGATTAATGAGTAGCAAAACAAAAGAAGAGTTAAATTGAACTGAACAAAGCTGAATTGAACTGATTTTAAGCTTAAAGTAAACAGGCTTTGAAACGGAGCTGAACAGAATTGAACCGAATCGAACCAAACTGAATTGAAGTGGAATAAAATAAAGTAGTGATTATCATGGTGGTGAACTGAACTGAAACAAACCGAATAAAGCTGAGTTGAACTGAATTAAAATGCAAAAAATTTAAGTCCAACAACAGGTCCTACATGCAAATTGTCAAACAATCTAGTGTATAATACTCCTTATTAGTTACTACTATTTGTAAATGTTAACAAGTAAAAGTAATAAAAATATTTTTATAAAAAATTTGCCGACAATCTGATAAGTAAGTAGAACATGCTTTAACTATGTTTCTGAGTAATTAAAAAAAAAAAATAACATCATTACCATTTACTAGTTTACCACACAAATACACAATTTACCAAGTTTGTTTTTTTTTTTTTTTTTTCTAGAAATTTGCCAGTTTTATACTTTGATGTGATGAACTTGTAGCTTTTCAACTTGCAGCATATAAAGTTTTAATTTTTATTAAAAATAAGGTGAAAGCATAAACATAGCTTGGTCTACCCCACCCCAAGATTAGTTCGAGCTTAATTTTGATTNTTTTTTTTTTTTTTTTTTTTTTTTCTAGAAATTTGCCAGTTTTATACTTTGATGTGATGAACTTGTAGCTTTTCAACTTGCAGCATATAAAGTTTTAATTTTTATTAAAAATAAGGTGAAAGCATAAACATAGCTTGGTCTACCCCACCCCAAGATTAGTTCGAGCTTAATTTTGATTTGCCAACACTGTTGGCTTCATTGTTAATAATAATAATAATAATAATAATAATAATAATAATAATAATAATAATAATAATAATAATAATAAGTGGGTAAAATGATAGAAGTGATTGCAAGAGCAAAACAAAACAAACACACGAGTCACATTCAATTCTCTTCACGTAATGGAATTAAACTATGCTTTGTATTTTTAAGTATATTAAGCGTTTAATTAGACAATATGTTATATATGGGATTTTGACTTTGTGCGACGAGACCATTGAGTATCATTGGCTCATTGAGTATCTTAAGCTCACTCAATCGGAAAACTCTTATGATGTGTATCAAATTTATCTTCATATGAATAATCCGAAAATTGAACACTTAATTACTCTCAAGCGCATCCTGCATTATGTTAACAATAATACATTGTTTCGCTGCTTGCATTTCTATAAATCATTTGTTACTGGGGTGGATAGTGGATACCCACCAGTCGGCTAGTTCACCTCTAGTTATTGTGTTTTTGGGGAGATAGCTTGATTTCCTGATCCTACAAACAACAATCAACCCTATCTTCTTCCGGCGCAAAGGCCAACCCTATTTTTATTGATTTTTTTTACGGAACTGGATTACTGTTACTGAAAATAAGTAAAATAAAGTTAAAAAAATGGTCGAGGAGAACAAGCCTTAGTCTTGGATATATTTAGATGTTGAATATTGGTTTTGTGATGTTTTGATACAAGGAATTGGAGAAAAAGTGAAGGAAGAGGTTCATTTTCCCTCCTCTTTAATAAGCATTATCATTCCAATGCAAATTGGAGAGATTATTAAGGAAAATGTAGTTACATTTTTCCTTTTTCTTTCCCATCTTGATACAAGTACAAATGATCATAACTTCAGAGGTTTGCTTGAAGCTACAAGAAAGGATGCAACCATGGAGAATTGAGTGTGCATGGAAATTCTAGTTTAATGGGAGCATTCAAGGTTTGGATTTGCGTGTGCATGATCACACATACCTAAGTGGCATGCAAATCAAGGAAAGAAATGGTGGAATTAGGGGAATATGTTGGTTTTGCCTATAGATAGGTTTTCTCTTACTTCACCTGATAGAGTTTTTACATTTAGGCTTTATTGCTTTGGAGTCTTAAGTGTGTGTCTTCCTTCATAATTATCTAAAAGTCATGGGAAACACATTTTTGAAGGTTTATTGATTAAAAGATTGAATCTTGAAAGATTTCTTGAAGAATGAAGACAAAATCAATTAAACGAACTAAAACGAGCAACAAAAGTGTGGAAAGTCTTGGCGCGTTTTTCAAGAGGTTTGGGCAACATGGATGTCCGATTCGTGTTTTTTAAAGGGAAAATGAAGGATATTTTTTGTTTGTTAGTTAGTTGGTTAGACAAGTTTCCTAATTCAGGTATGATTTTGTTAAAAATTTCGGATGAAAAGGAGGAGGCCAGGTTCCTCTCATACTTATTCGGTTTTGGTTGGATAAGGATGCTTGTGCGTATTTCCTTGCCTTGAAAGGGTTTTCTAGTTTGTTTAGGATTTGTTAGGGTTGTTTAGATGTTTGTTAGGATTTAGTTGATGTTTATGACGATAAATAGCCTCAATTACATTGTAACAATCAGATTTTGAAGTTTAACAGAAGTTTTATTTGTTTTACTCACAAAAAATAATTTATGTTTTTCTTTGAGAGTTGGTGGTTCATTCCTTTAAACTCTTGTGTAAATTGATTAGTGGGTTTGAGGGTGCTTAGTCTTTAACCAAAGACTAATTAATTAAACTAAATTCAAGAATTTTGATGGTATAGCCTACTTACGTGAATTTAGCTCTATCAACCTTTGTGAGTTTTTGTTTACTTGAAAATTCACATCACCTCCCTTTCCTCTTATTTTTCTCCCCTCCATTTTCCTTCCAAATTGTTATGGCCTTGGATGAAAGCCATGTTTGGATAACAATAATGAAGGGAAAGGGAGGGGAAGGAAAAAGAGGGAAGAGAAAGGGAGGTGAGGGGAGAGACAAGAGACTTTTAATTTTCTTTCCAAATCTCTCCTACAATAATGGATGGATGGATTAGGTTTATTAAAATGGAAAGGAAAATGGATATATAAATAAAGAATAATGCATCATTGCATCCCTTAATTTTCCCCTCGTCCTTTAATTTCTCTGCATTTTCCTCTATCCAAACGTAGTAAAAGTTGTCAAGGATTTTTCTTAAATACTCTATAAGTTGGAATCCCCAAGAGTTGGAGAGTTATGAAGTTATAGAGTTGTGAGGGTGAGAGTATTTTAAATGTTTTACAATATTTTTGAAGTTTTAAATTTATGTATAATCAATATCAACCATTGATCTTTCTTAACGGGTTGAGATTTGTTGAACTATATAAAGTTCAACTCTAGAGGATCCTTATTTGTACTCCATAGACTAAATTTCTTAACATTGCCCGATTATACGAATAATTTTACAATGGCTACGATAAATCATAATAGATTAAACCTACACCATTAATTACTTTTGGCAAATCACCACCGTGTAATTTAGTTGACTAATAATTAAATGTTTAATAAAATTTGGTAAAGCACTACCCGTTACTTTAGTTGAATAAAAATTAATTGTATAATTAAATGTTAGCACTTTGAAAAATTCCTACAACTACCTTCAAAAAATAAAAAAAAGCTACCTTACATCCTCAAATGAACAAGGGAAAGTAATTTTTGACATAAACTACATAATGCTTTTGAATTATTTGGAGAAAAAATTTTGTATAAAAAATGTGACCAAAATTGTAAAATATTTTATTCAATTGAACGAAAACATATGATTGTTCTTCATTTTTTATGTTGCTAATTCAATCCCAAAAAATGCTCAAATTTCCATTTGACTAAAATTATATTATAGTAATCCATGATCAAAATTTTCACCCTTTTGCTAATTCAATCCAAACATTGAATTTAAAAAAATTAAAGTTCAACTGATTAAAACAAATTCAGTACGGTATTCATTATTAAAATTTTCTTAAATATGTTTGGTTGAGATTGAATTTGTTTGGAGATATAATTAGGATGCCATTGCAATATACGTATACAATATTTTACTCTATCTGTTTCATTTTATTCTGTTTCATTTTATTCTCTATATTTCAATTATACACGTTTGCTGATGAAAATTTTGTCATGGTTATATCTTTAATTTTGTATTTGTAAAAAATTATAAAAACTTGATATTTTAGTAAAATAAATCAAGACGAATCAAACAAGACTCCATATGAATATATTTTTACTTATGTATAAAGCACAAACAGCGGTCAGAACATGGTTTGTGAATAGTACTTAAAGTCAAAACGTAAAGAATAAGTTGAAAAAGAGGAAGTATATTTCTACCTAGGATATATTTAGATATTATACTCAGCTGGTCAGTGGTTAGGTGTTTCCAAGCCTATTTTATTGGCAGATTCATTAATTAATGCAAAACTAAGTCATTGTTTTGCAAATTAATCCTTAATAAAATTGAAAAAAAAAAAAAAGATTGATTGTCATTGATAAATGAAGTTAGGCCCTATTCTTTTGAATTAAAACAGAGTTGAATTGAACAGAGCTGAACTGAACTGAACTGGATTGAAATAAAGTAGTAATTAACTAATTATAATGGAGATGAGCTGAACTGAAATGGACTGAACTGAATAGAGTTAAACTGAACTGAAATGCCAAAAATTTAAGTCCAAAAGAACAGGGCCTTAATAGATGATTTATATAAATAAATAAACTGTTGATAAATGAACGTGAAAAATAAAAGAGGTAGATTAATGGTCTGTTTACTTCAGCTGAAAACAGCTGAACTAAAAGTTTTTTTATGAAAGATTAATGAGTAGCAAAATAGAAGAAGAGCTGAACTGAACTGAGCGGAGCTGAGCAGAACTAAACGGAATTGAACTGAACTGAATTGATTTGAAACTGATGTAAACCGGCCCTAACACCTCCCAAAAAAAAAAAAAAAACAACAACAACAACAACTAATTGATAGGCACCCAAGAGTGAGGGGTAGCTCAAGTGGTAAAAGCTTTCCTCCCGGTTCCAGGAGATCCTGTGATCGAATCTCATCCCCGCCCTTGTGGCTCCCTAGCACGAAAAAAAAACTAATTGATAGGCACCCGGTGGGGATGTTTTATAATAATAAAATAAAAGTCAATTAAATCATGGATCATTGAAAATCAAAGGTTGATATTGATTTATTGTCGTGGCTTTTTTTCAGGGATGCTAAGTTTATCATTTCACATGGTTATTAAATATATCAAGGGGTATACCAGTAAATAAAGAGAAGTTGAAAGGTGTATATTGCAAGTATATTAAGTGAGCCAGACGTGTGAAATTATTGAAATAACCCTTGATATATTTCTGTTAATGATATTATATATTACGTAATAAACTAGGATTTTCCTTTATTATTGTAGCCACCTAAGAACCAATTGTACCAATTTTTTCATTTTGTTTAAGGTTAAAGTCCAAGGCTTGCTAAACGCATTAATGCCTGAGTTCCAAAGGATCAGCGATAATTGGGCTTGTGTATGTGTTTGGGCCTTTAATAGGGGATGGTCGGATGGGTCATTAATGTAAACTATTGTGACAAATTTCATTCCGTTTGCACCTAGAGGCTAAAACCTAATCATATCATATACGGACTATAATATGTTAAAACAGAGTGAGGCAATTCATATCTTGTCACGTGTCATTACCTATTATAAAGTATATATTATGCTATCCGACTACTTTATTCATACAAATATCATTAACCGATTGTTATACGGTAATCTATTACTCCATATAATTATTAAAAAAATTATGAAGTTTATACTAATAACGTTTTAAAGAATGACAAAATAAAAAAATTAGACTTGTCACATTTTCATTTACTTTGTACTCTTTTTGTTTGTAAAATACGTGGATACATACACTTTTCATCTTCACCCATGCACATTCGAGCACAATGTATTATGTGCTTTGATGTGACCCTTACAAATAAGTGAGATAACTAAATACTGGTAATATTTTTCCGCAACATATTTTTCAAAAAAAAAAAAAAAAAAGGTGAGAGTGAAGAAGCAAATTAACTAAATATGACTAGATGTAAAACTCATGTATACATTAATGTAAAAATAAGAAACTAGTTTTGTTTTTTGTTTTTATATTGTTTTTATTATTATTTTTTGCATATAATTTTACAATTACAAATAATTAAAGAAAAAAAATTTTCTTTTAGAATACTCCCTCCGTCCCTTGAAGTTCTTGCCACCTTCCCATATTGATGCTTCTTAAAGATTATGCCAAATCCCTTATTTTGTTTTTGAACATGTTTTATAATTTTCTATTACATGTAGAGGCCACCATGTGCAGTCAATGATCCTACTAACTAATCACCCTTAAATTTATTTTTAATTTCTCCAATCTTATTTGTTTTTTAGCCCACTATTTAATATTTTACTATCAACCAAAATTTAAGTATGAACAGAGTTTTTATAAGCTTCGGGAAACGGTAGGAGTAATTATCTTAGCAATATATAAAATTTTTCTTAGAATGCCTTGTTAGTTTAAGAGGGGTAAGATGACAATGTAAGAGATATTATATGGTAGAAATAAATAATGTCATTAACGATCCATTTGGTAGGGCGTAAAACGTTTTCTCCGAAAACAGTTTTCTCATTTTACATCGTTTGGGTTGGAGTAAAACATTAAAATGTAAAACTTGGAGTGGAAAATGGTTTTCCACCATGTTGAAAACATTTTCCTCAATAATTGAGAGGAAAACATTTTCCATCACACTTGGAAGGAAATATTTTTCCTTACAATTGAAATACTTGAATTTTCATCCAACCAAACAATGAAAAATGCTTAAAATGTAAAATCATTTTATATGCAACCAAACAATGGAAATCATTTATGGAAATGAGTTTTCCAATGTAAAAAGATTTTTCATTGAAAACTATTTTCATTCGAAAATGTGTTACGTCCTACCAAACGGACCCTAATTACTCAGAGGTAATATAGTGAAAATTTGATTGTAAGTCTTAATATTCTATGATTATGTTACAAATTAAATATATTGCCAATTGCAAGCACAACTTGTTATAAATTAGTTAAAATACAAACAACATATCAAGTATAGGTGTTAAAATTATTTAGTTTCTTTGAAATAACTTAGATTTCAATTCGGTAGATTTGTATGCGATTCAACAAAAAGGCATTAAAATAAATTGAATCAATCAACATATGTAGAGGTTTTAAGTATGATAGAGACAAAATCTAATATTACCCGGATCATACAACAACTGTGCTCTAGGACGAAGTTCAATTTTTTTTTCATGTGCAATGTTCAACTTTCAATAGGCAGCGTTTAATTTTTTATGATCAATGTTCATTAGCATTTTACTTATTAGATATAGATAAAAATTCCATTTTTTTCACACTTTTACTTTGTTTATTGTAGTATTATATTGTTGAAACTGTTTTAATTGTTGCCTTTAAGAATTGTTAATTATATTTTGTTTCCAATTTTTCAATATTCTACTTTTATACTTGGGAGAGATTTTTTTACTATTATTTGAATGAATAATACTTTGTTAGAGCTTACAAGAGTGCTGAAGGCAATTATGTTATAGTATATTGTTTTCAAGTTTCTAATATTTAGTTTTTTATGTTCAATATTTAGTTTGTCAAATGCAATATTCAGTTTCAATGAGCAATGTTGAATACGAACTCTGAATATGGAAAGGAAAAATTCTCCAACTTTCGAAAGTAGGCTATGATGAAAAATAAAGAATCAACCCTCTGGTATTTTAATTTGTGTGCTAAAATGATTGGGGAGAAAGATATATATGGTATATATACATACATATTGAATTGTAGTTATAGAAACAATAGAATCATTTTTGATTAGACCAAATCAAATTCAACTATAAATGTCCAGTACAGATGGAAAGAAGAAATAAAAGGAAGGACCTTACAGAGAGAGATCCTAATCTGAAAATATAACACAAAGGGAGAAACGCTGGAATTTATAAAAAAATGGTAATCATGATGAGCCAAATTTTTTTTTTTTTTTTTTTTTCTTTTGAAAAAGGGATACGTGCAGAGACTCAAAGGAAGTTGTTCTAACAAATGGGGTCGGTTAGACTGTGTTGTTCTAATGATTCCTCCATCAAACTCTATCTAACCCAACAAACAAAGAAGAACATACTAACCGTATGCCAAATGATTAATGACGCCACGAATACTTACATTTTTTTTACGAAATGAATATCATAAGCAAAATTCTGAACATTTAACAATTTAAAATGAATATTAAGAGTAAAATTTAAAATATTGAAAGTTTAAAACAATAATAAAACATTTATATATATGCATTATAGTTTGGAAGACGAATATCTTGAATAATTCTAAACATTGACGACATGTACATAAGCTAGTATCAAGATTAAGATTCTTAATACTGAAACTTTAAAAATGAGAAAGGAAATATATAAATTATAGTTTGAGAAGTAAACATCCTATATTAAATTTAGAACATTGATCATATATTTTGAGGGGATGTACAATAAGTGTAGATAAGACTCATTATAGATAAATAATCATCCATTATAATTTTTAAAAATTTATTTAAATTAATAAATGTATTTTAATTTTATGGATTACATTTATTTTCCTAAATAAAAGAAAATTAAATAAGTAGGTTATAGAATTATGTACTAAAATTTTTACTTTTGTAGATTTAATGATACTATATATAGTATGATTAACTATATAATTTTGTAGGTATTTTAAACATACAAATAATCTACAAATCTTATTTTGACCAATTATCCAAGTGAAAAGATAATAATGGATTGTTTAGTGGACTGATTACTAAAAGTTGGTGTAACTTGTGATTAAACTTGAATCTAATTAGTCAATTAAGACCAAGAGAATACTTATTATGGAACATTAATTATAAATATGTTACTTATGAGGGGGAGTAATGATTCTTTATTATTGGGGCCTAGACGCCCTCATAGTCATCAAGTGCATAATGGGAGGATTTAAAATACATGTGTGTCGTGTTTAGTGTAGTATTAGATGTGAGTTTTCTCAAGATAGAACGTTGTTTGCTACTTATCTTACATCGAACCCAATACATCATGATCGAAATAAGCATATTAATATGGATTACCACTTTGTTTGTGAAGTGGTTCATAGTGGAGGGTTATAAGTTCAACATGTTCCGACTCATTTAAAGGTTAATGATTTGATATTTTTACTAAGGGCCTTACTAATGATTTGATCGACAACCTATATGTTGTTTAATTTCACCCTGTAAAGATTGACGAATTGTGTAAAGATACGATACTTATGTATATATGTAAGAGTAGAATGGAGTAATCGGTCGTAAGATCATGACTATATATATATATATATATATATATATACATGCCAAAACCCTAATAAGAGCAGTTTTCCAATGCTCACACACAAAATATAAGAATTGGATGTTCTTATATACAGTGGCGGAGCCAGCATTTCCGATATGGTGGGTCACTATCAATTCTTAATCGGTACAATTTTTTTTCGAGTATAGTTGCATTGATAATTGATTTTGAAAATTAAAAATTATATTACGAAAACAAATAGGATACAAAAATCTATAATACAATCAAATAGTACTTAAAAAATTTGAAATTATTAAATTTAAATGAGCAAATTAATAATACAACAACTATTTCCTATATATATTTTTTTTGAGAATTGAAGTAAGAAAAGTTTATTGATCACAAGCACAATATACAACCTAAGCTTCCGCTGAAGGACAGAACCAACTAGGTTGGAGTGCCGTGGCAAAAATGTTAGGGGCTATGTTCTTAAAAAAAACAAATTAGGCCCTTATATTAGATGTTATTGTATTTTATAGGTAATAATATTAAAGAAAATCTAAACTTTGAGGGTCGTATGTATGTTGGGGCCTTGTGCGATGTGGTTGAACCACTCCATCAAAGTTGAATCTTAAAAAAAAATAGAAAAATAAAACTTTAATTTAATCATGAGTATTATGGAGTGAAATGTTATTAATTAAGTATAAAGTGGGTGAATAGTTTTGAATTAAAAAAAAAGCAAAAAAAGAAGGCACAAAATTTTATTCCGTAAAAACATATTGTATACAAAGTAGTTGTAAACACTACTAAATCAACTACACAAAAGGTTAAGGTTTTTAAAAATCAAGAAAAAAAGAAAAAGAAAAGAGAAATAAAAAATAAAACACACATCAATGTTTCTATGGGAATTGATCCTAAGACCTTTACCCAAGTTGAAGTGCTTTTATCATCCAACATCTACCACCACTCCATCAGTTCACATGTGTTTCTTTTATAGCAGATAAAATATATGTAGTATAATTTTCTAACTATGGTTGGTCCCGTGCACCACTGTGCACCAACGTGGCTCCGCCACTGCTTATATATGTTCAATTTTTAGGGGTGTTCAATTCATTGTCGAGTACTCACACTTTTATGTACATGATTTTGCGGTTAGCGAAAATCAGTACCCAAAATCGACCTGAGAGCGAAAATCTGTACCCAAGATCGACTCAAGAAATTTACACAAATGCTCGCATATCACTTGTGGTATGATTCATAGCACAATCTACTTGCATTGGTTTTCATGCTTTGAGTGCAATAACAAATAAAGCATCCCTAACATAATATTCAACTAGCAGTTCAAGGAATCGATACAAATGGAGATTTGATCAAATGGATTAGTTAATGAATGAACGAAAGTTGGATTTCCATTTGATGATCATTAAATAGTGGTCTAAAACAAACCATAGACCTCCATGTAGTGCAGGATCATAATCTTCTTCTAAGGAAAATAAGAACTAAATACACATCAACAAGCTATATTACATGCAATAGCTTGTGTGCAATATCTTAAAAGGTCTTTAGTTTACCAATGTTTTCCTTTTATAACATCGCATAAGGTGGTCAATACTATCAATAATCCTTTTGGAAACGTGTTGCCCTTTTGAAACTTGTCAATTCATCTGTTTAACAAATAGATTTAAATGAATAATTCAAATACGAGTATATGAAACCTTATGATTGACAACACGATAACATGAATAACATGATACATATTAAAAGTCACTTTATGTCATTGTTAAACTAGTTATGTCCTCTGAAAAGGGCGTGAGAATCGTGTATCACATGAGTTAATTAGACAGCGTTCAAGCATATATTACCTCTCTTCTTTTTTAGTTGCAACAATTGAGTATTTTTTGTGAGAGATAAAATATTCAATTGTTGCAACTAAAAAAGAACAGAGCTAGGGAGGATTATTTAAATATATGTTTGTCCCTATTTTTAATCTTGATAAATTTTTAGTGATATAATGGATTTTCTTAAGCTGCATTTTTAATATATATATATATATATATATATATATA
>PYUH01004045.1:1545709-1558414 GCA_016808085.1 Suaeda aralocaspica
AGCGTTCAAGCATATATTACCCTCTTCTTTTTTAGTTGCAACAATTGATTATTTTTTGTGAGAGATAAAATATTCAATTGTTCAACTAAAACAGAGCTAGGGAGGATTATTTAAATATATGTTTGTCCCTATTTTTAATCTTGATAAATTTTTAGTGATATAATGGATTTTCTTAAGCTGCATTTTTTAATATATATATATATTATATATATTTATATATATATATATATATATATATATATATATATATATTTCAAATTAGATGCAATAAATGTTTTTTTTTTTTCATTTTTAAGATGATATCTCTTTCTATCTCTTTTTTACTTATATATCTTTCTATTTCTCTTTTTTATTTTAGACTCACATGCAATTTTTAGCTTAGAGTCCGTGCAACTCAATTTCTTGCATTTATTTTTAAACGGAGGTAGTATATATAAATTTTTGAGACGAATTTTATAGTTTACATGAATGATAAATAATACTTCCTCTGTTGTTTTTTACTTGCTAAATTAGACCAAAAGATGTGAGAGCTTTTTTTGTCCAATATAGCAAGTAAAAACAATGGTGAAGGGAGTAAGTAAATTAAACAGGCTACTATAAATTTGACAAGAGTGATGACAAAATTGTGGCAACTTTGATGTTACAAACAATTCAACTACCTCGCCAAAACTGAAAAGTGAAAACTAGTTTACTCTAGTCTTCTACAATAAGGCATAGTGATTATCACGATTAATATATATTTAACGTATATACAATAGAGTTTTAATGGTTAAAACTTAGGATTGCAATAGTAGGCCTTAACTTTGAGGGGTGAAATTAATTGCACTTGCGGAGACCAAGAGATAGCTACTACTTCGTCTGTTCCCTTTTGTTGGATATACTTTGACTTGTATATATATCAATGTATTTTTTTGATCTTAAATATTTTTTATTGTGCATATGTAAAAAGTATAATAAATGGATACTAAAAACGTACTCATTGAGTAGAATCAAACTGGATCCTATATAAGTATATTATGTCTTCTATATAGAAAGTAATTTAAAAGATTCTCCTATCTTAATGAATAGTATCAAGATTCTAAGTGTATTGAACATATTTAAGAACAAATGGAGTAGATTATACATGTAAGCTTCTTTCCTAGTTTTAACAGTTATGAAATCAAATATGATTAATTGTCCACGTGGAACTCCAAACAAACAATATTTTTCCAGGTATTTCTACATGTACTCTTAAATTATTGCGAAATGTATCATATACTCTCAATGTTGCATTAATGCTTAATAATTGTGCACCTGAACTTATAACTAAATTCATGGTATATCCTTATTTTGCTAAATTTACTTTAATTACCTCAAAATTATGAAATTAAACTTGATTAACTATGAATTATATTAATATAAATAAATTAATCATTTTCACCATATTACTTTTACGCACAACTACCCATCTCCTCCATCACTACTCAGTCACCAGTTCACCACCACCTCCACCTAATACCACCCTTTAATGGAACTACCATCCATAGATCACCACCATCCCTCAAGCATTTCGAAACCCAACCACCACCCCACAACCAACCAATTTGAAAACTCACCACCCTTCGACCACCACCACTCCTTAGCGGCCTAACTAATTCAAACACCACCATCACCCCTCAGCCATTTCGAAAATTCGATCATTATCAATTCGAAACCCTACCAATTGTCAACCCGTTCGAAAATCCACCACCCACATACCACCACCACCCTGGCAAAAAAAATCGAAAATCATAATTAATTCGAAACGCCACCGCAATTTCGAAAACCCTTACTAGCTAGTTTACGAAATTTTAGTCTCTACCTAACCCTGTCATGGCCGGTAGGGGTGTGTACAGGGCTAGACTGGAATGGGACATGTTGGAGGGAAAACGGGAAACCGGATACGGATCGAAGACAGATCCTGGTAAAAAATTAGGTCTAGGCCACTTCTAGTCTGGTTCGGTCAGTCTTGGTTCTATTCTTTTAATTTGATAGCTTTTATCTCTAAAAGTGCAACAAAAGACCTGTTTGACTTGTTTCTTGGATCAGTTATTGGACATGTTAGACCTTTTTTTGACATTGGACCTGTTTTTTGGACCTGTACGACCTATTCTTGGACCTGTTTGACCAATTTCTTGCATATAAATATTCCAGTTCATCCGATTTAGGCCTGAAAATTCAGGTCCAAGATCGAACAGGACCAGAAATCTCAAGTCCAGTCCAGTCCATATTTAGGTCCAGTCCAGGTCCAATTGCGATCTGGACTGGATTTTGCACATCCCTAGTCATGGCTTCACTAAAGAGTGATAGACCAGTGATTTCATGGTAGGGGAGGTAGTGGGGTTTCGTGTAGGGGTGGTGGTTTTTGTGCGTGGTAGAGTTGGTGGTGGGTAAAATAAATATATTAGTCTATTAAATTAATTAGTATAATTTAATATAATTAATAGTTAATTTGGTTTAGTTTGTTAATTAGGAGATAATTGAAGTAATTTTAAAAAAGTAAGGGTACCTCATAAATTTAGTTAAATGTTCATGGGTACATGGTGCATTCCAAAAACATCAAAGGTATATAGTGCATTTTACATTAGTTTTTTTTTTGGCAAGCCAACATTATCTAATAATATGAGTGGAGTTTAGGGAAGCGTTTAATGTTATATAAATGAAAGTATTATGGACGACTAAAGTATATAATAGTACATAAATAGAGCTCTATTATGCATTTGTATTTACTATGCAAACTAAACTAAACAAGCTCGTCATAGTCATCAAATCTATTTGGCATATATGTACGAAGTTGTCCAAGTATGTATAATCTTTCACAGTTTCACTAGACAAATGAGTGCATTGTACATAACCCTAAGCTTATAATTGTATTGTTTAGCATGTATTCCCAATTTAATCATCGTCTATTAATTTAATACAGGTATATAGAACAAAGCTATACTAGAGAGCTTTCTCTGATTCCATCATTGACAACATTGTTACTTTGCTCGATCATCTTGTGATCATCTTGACGGCTCAATCTACAATAGTAACTATAACTACTTCCACGTATGTACGTATTAGCAAATAGCAAGTAGGGATGTGCAAAATCGGATATCGGAAATTTGGATATGTGGATTTTCGGAACCAAAACATTTAGTTTCATTTCCGTGTCAGAAAAACCAAAATTTCGGAAAATTTGGATCGGAAATCCGATTCCGTGTTATACACCAAATTTTTTGTCAAAACTTAATTTTATACCCTTGAAAATCGAATCGGAAAACTGGAAATTCGGGAAAATCCAGAAAAACGGAATTCCAGATTTTGTTTTCCTTAAAAATCCGGATTCTGAATTTTTAAAAATCCATTATGTATCCAATTCAATTTTTCGATTTAAAATTCCAGATATGTGGTTCGATTTTTCCGAATTCCCCAAAAACCGGATCAGATATACGGATTTCCAAAACGGTTATCTGAGCGGGAAATTCAGAAAAGGAATAATTTGCGCATTTGAACCAGCTAGCCAGCTAGTTATTATACTCCGTGTAAAACATACGCAAAATTTAATTTAACCTTTCTTAAATGCTCATCATTGATTTAGAAAGCTAGAGCTATAATATAACAATAGTATAGTTGGTCCATTGCAAGATTGTATGTTTTACTGATTTGATACTCATTCATTCTGACTTAAAAGCATGCATATAATTCATGACTTGAATTTAAAATTTATTTTTATGACTTGATGAAAAATTGTGACAAAAAACGATGTATTTCTGACTTAAAAAAAAAAAAAGTTCTTCGGTGGCCGTTTAAAACACGACCACCAAAGTCTTCAAAAAGTCAAACAAATTACAAACTAATGTGTAGATAAGGTAGTTATGGAGGGTCCACTTAAAAAAAATTTCTGCAATATTTAGTGAATAAGAAAAATTCTTTTTTTTTTTTCTGCAATATCTAGTAAATAAGGAAAATTCTTGTAATGCTGAAAATTGTTTGAATGCATTAAACTCCTTCAACGGCTTCCATTGATACGAATTACATTTAAAAAAAATATATGCCACAAAACCCATTGAGAATGCCTTAATTATTAGTCATCAAATTTATATTTTAGTATTAGATCGATCCAAGATGATTGATTTAAAAATTTCGAAATATTTATATATATGTGTGAAGTTTTCGGGTTAAATTCCAACCGGGAATAATGTAGTTAACGGGCAAAAAGATGGAAGTCGGTGGGAAAAATGTTGGTAGCCTGAAAAAATGGAATTCTCCGTTGATTAATGGCGGTGGTTTACGGAAATTGAATTAGCCGGAAAATTCGTTGTCCGTCGAAAAAATCGAAAGTCATCTTTAAAAAGGGACTGATACCAGAATTAATGGAGGAAGCCGGAAAATATGGAAAACATCGGATTTAATGGTGATGTGTACTAATAATGGGGTTCCAAAAACCTTATATTGGAACATATGCAAGGTATGTTGTTTTGTTTTTTTTGGTAATGACCACATGTATATTTTATCATGTCCTCATAGATATGTTGTTTAAAGTCTGGTAATGACCATTTTATGTTTTGGAAATGACCCAAACCATGATCGCAGATATATATTTCTAAAACCACAATATATGAATCCAGTGCATCAACATGTCCATTGACATGTGAATTCATGACGTAATCCATTTAAGAATTTAACAATTTGACTAACTGATGAGTTTTCACTCCCTTTGTTAGACCTTGAAGACGACATGCTTGGTGGAATGCTATGTGATTTACATTAATTTAAACTGAAATTCAATTTATTGTTTTTTTAAGGAAACGCAAATTGAAATAATGATATAATAAGTGCATAGTAAGGTTATTAATCAAATGGACTGAGGGATATTTGGTTTACTTATAACCATTAATACATATGTGTGTTGCCATGTAAATATTCAGAGGAGCCCAACTCTTCAATGAGTTTCCAAGTCTTGAAAATATTTAAAAAGTATAAAATGCACAAATCTAAAACTTAAAATTAATGTAAGGTAGAACTTTAAAGTGGACAAATGTTAAAACTTTGAAATTGAAGTAAGGTAAAAATATTAAAGTAAGCTAGAAATATTAAAAACTTTAGAAATGGGGAAATTTAAAAGAATGGACACAATTAAAACTTTAAAGCGAACCACTCAACGACTTTAATCTACAACGTTAGAGGCTCCCAATTAGTGTGTTGGCACACCGATGTGATCATTCTTTATTTTTTTCCTTTTATGATAAATTACCATGCAAGGATTATATGAATTGAAATAAGATTATGACAATTTAGTTTATAATCTAGGCTGTTGTGCAAGTTGGAAAGGAAAATTTCATTCGCTAGGAGACAATTGCTTTACTTGAATTTAAAAGGCTACACATTTCTTAGTTTGGCCATTGCCAAATATGGTTCCTGTCATATTGAAAATTGATTTGAACCCAAAAATTATCTTAGTTTCCAAATGATTTTAATCCATTTACACACCATAAGTCTTCAAACCAATAACATAAAACAACACATAAACTATTTACCCATAATGGTCCTTCAAAAGGCCTTTATAGAAAGTTAATTGAAAACAAAATAGAGAAACCAAACAAAATAAATCAGGAATCGGCAACAACAAATTAATGGAGGATTGATCATGTCCCAGTGTTAAAATTGCCAAGTCCAGTGTCATCTTCAAGATCCATTCCTGCAACATCATCATCATTGTCATCATTGTTTGATGCATTATTCATCAACATAACCATAACTCAATAACTAATTTCATTCGTTTAAAGAAAAACACTAACAATTTAAAACACTAAGCAATACCAAAATCACCGGGTGTTGATAACTCTAGGTCACTTTCAGTTGTGTGTTTGCGGTTTAAATGTGCCTCTGCTTCATTCCTGATATCTTCCAATACTTCATGTGTGAATACTTCTGGATGAAGACACTTTAACATCCTCTGTACTACTAAGTTCACAATAAGGACAACTTTGACACTTACGGTCTTGCTTCTTTCATTTACCTCATCATCTTCTGATTCTAATTCTGATTCAAGGTGTTCTTTGCATTTTTTGGACCCACGTTTAGTTATTTGCCTTTCCCATTTCATGGAAGTTTCGTTAAAAGCAAACCTAATGTCATTTGTTATCGTTCAAAAATCAAACTTCGCTTTTTGGATTGGTCATGGGCAACTTCTCCTGCAAAACTCACATTAAAGTAATGAAAAACATGAGTCAGCCACATGCCATAGGGTAGACTTCCTTCTTTTGAATCACTTTGAGCCCTAATCATGTATTTTATCATCACGAGTAAGAGCATGTTCAATTTAACTTTGTTGAGTACGTAGGCAGTACATAGTCTTCTTATCAAGATTTGTTAACGATGACTTACGACCTATACGGCAGATGAACGAAGAGTGCAAAATCAGGTGTAGTAGCCTGTATTGCATTGGGAGCTCATCTACAGTTGCACTAACGGCCTTAGTAAACTCATCAAATAACAACACCTTCATAAGATCATTTTTGGACACATCCTTAAAATCAGATTTCAATGACCTACACAAGTCAACGCGGCGTCCAAAAAGAGGCAAACCAAGGATCTTTCCCAAAGTTTTCTCATCTAATTTTATCTCCTTGCCTTTGACCCAAGTGTAAATTACCTCCTTGTATTTGTTGGTGGAGTCAAAATGAGTGTAAAACTGCCTTACAAGATCAAGGTACATAGGTGGTGTATCGGCAGCCAAAGTGTCCCAATTTTGAAACTTGAACCTTTTTTTCTCAACTTCTGCCACATTGTTCTCTACAAACGACTCAAAATTTACTGCTTTCCCTGAAGCAATTTCGCGTGTTGCAAATTCTTTGAAATATCGTCGTTTGAATGGTTTTGTCTTAAACTTCGTTACTTTCCCTTCATCATCTTTTTTATTGGCAGTTGTTGTGGTTTTGCTATCCTTTTGAGGAAACTACAATCAACATTACAACGCTTGTTAGGAATTATAATTATACAACTCTGATTCATATGGTTTACATTAGGGCAACAGTTACTACCACAAAAGCAAGGAATCATGTATATCAAAAAATGAAGTTAATGACTAAAGCATAGTACAATAATATCTAGCCTAAAACATGGTCTGAACCACCCCCCTCTCCTTCCACCTCCCTCAATGGTCATCCTCGAATAAGGTAAAATGTACAAGGAATACTTATTTTCAAATTAAATGGTAATGACCATATATCATTACGCTATGCGGCCCAAAGTAATTTGAATTAGAATCCATTATTATCAATACGACAAAGGTTTAGTCTTTCAAAAGAGAATTTGTGTGTTGTTATCATGTCAAGGCCGAATAACTTAGGGGTTTTCTACCCCCAAACTATTTATGGTGATGACCGAAAATAGGTTATGGAAATAAATTAACTCACTAACTTTTCAAGACATGAATTAAAAGCCAAGATTCGAGAAGTCATTTAAATTGTATCAATTAATAAACACTACACAGCTATCAAGTCTCACACACATGGTTTGCAACGTTCAACATATGAATATTACAAAATGCTAGAAGCATGAAACCCACTTATTAAATCTTACAAAATTTAGTTAAATGTTTAAGGGTACATGACGATGCATCCCAAAAACATTGAAGGTATATAGTGCATTTTACCATACATTAGTTTATAGTTTCTTTTTTTTTTTTTTCAAGCCAATACTATCTAATAATATGAGTGGAAGGGAAGAATTTAATGTTATATAAATGAAAGTATGGACTAAAAGTATATATTAGTACATAAATATAGCTCTATTATATATACATTTGTATTTACTATGCAAACTAAACTAAACAAGCTCATCATAGTCATCAAATCTATTTGGCATATATGTACGAAGTTGTCGAAGTATGTATAATCTTTCACAGTTTCACTAGACAAATGAGTGCATTGTGCATAACCCTAAGCTTATAATTGTATTGTTTAGCATGTATTCCCAATTTAATCATCGTTTATTAATTTAATACAGGTATATAGAACAAAGCTATACTAGAGAGCTTTCACTGATTCCATCTTGTGATATTGACAACATTGTTACTTTGCTCGATCATCATCTTGACGGCTCAATGTACCATAGTAACTATTATTACTTCCGCGTACGTACTTATTAGCAAGTAGGGGCATGCATAATCGTATATCGGAAATTTTCTGATTCGGAGATTTGGATATCCGAATTTTTGAAACAAAAAAAATTGGTTTCATTTCCGTGCCGAGAAAACCGGAATTTCAGAAATTTGGGTATCCGGAAACTTTGGATCGAAAATCCGGATGTCCGATTCCCCGCACCAAATTTTTAGTCAAAAAACTTAATTTTATACCCTTAAAAAACCAAATCGGAAAACTGGAAATTCAGAAAAATCTAGAAAATCAGAATTCATTTTTTGTTTTCCTTAAAAATCAGGATTCTGAATTTTCAAAAATCCATTCCATATCCAGTTCGATTTAAGCGTTTTAAAATCCGGATATTTAGTACGGTTTTTCCGAATTCCAAAAAAAGGATTGGACATCCGGATTTTCAAAACGGTAAACCGGACTAGAAATTGAAAAGCGGAATGATTTGCACATTTGTACTAGCTAGCAAGATAGTTATTATACTCCGTGAAAAACATAAGCAAAATTTAATTTAACCTTTCTTAAACGCTCATCATTGATTTAGAAAGCGCTAGAGCTATAATATAACAATAGCATAGTTCGTTGGTCCATTGCAAGATTGTATATTTTACTGATTTGATACTCATTTATTCTGACTTGAATGCTTGTATATAACTCGTGACTTAAATTTAAAATATATTTTTGTGACTTGAAAATTTTGCACCGTAATTTGATAAAAAAATGTAACAAAAAACGATATGTTTTTGACTTGAAAAAAATATTGTTAAATTACCGGGCCAGCCCTCTTCTAAAGATATATTTTTGCTTAGAAAGCATCACATGCATGTCTGGTTTACTTTACAATTGGATTGTGTCATGTACTCATGTCAATGGTCAATACGAGGTTTAATCAAGTTTCTCAATTATTACATGAACCAAGCTTAGTTTAAGTATGTAGTTAAAAAAATTGTGTGCATGTTGAGGACTTTAGGTAAAAATTATAATCATGTCATGCCCTCTATTGAATAGTTAAAAAAATCTACTTACATTTAGTTTTGACAAATTAATGCATTCCTTACTGCCATATGAAGTAAGAATTAAGTAATTAACAAGTCTGCAAATGAAGATGTAGAAGAAGAAGAGGGTGGAGGTCGTGGTTGAGATGTTCGAGGTTGTGCTCATTAAGAAGAGGGTAGATCGAGGTCGTCCTAGAAGACGTACAGAAGTAGTCAATTTGAAATAAGAATTTGAAAGACGCAATTGCGTATACTTCATTGTTACTATTACAAAAGGTAATGACGAAAAAAAAAAGAGTGTAGGTTCTTCTAGAGCCGAAGTGTTGTTATTTTCATAAAAGAGGGCAAATTCTAAAATAAACAAATAAAATTGAAGACTTATCTGTGTTTGTGGCAAAGTTTGTGGGAATAATTGGTGCAAAGTCAATAAATAGTATAGCGTAAAGTTAGTATATTGTGATTTACAATTAAGTGAAACTGTTGGAGTGTTGAGTAACTTAGTCAAATTCAGATACAACTATTAAGGAAATTAGTTAGTAGTCAGTAGGTTAATAATGCTTCGAACAAATTTGTTACTAATAAAATATAATTGGGTTAGTAAAATGTTGAGTTTCTAGCTAGTTTTATTTAAATGCCTTATGTAACTTGATTTCATATATCATCAAAATTACTTGACTTTGTTCTCCCGTTTTACCTATTCCATGCTTCACTTTCATCGATTCTTAATTATAAAATTAAGATTATTTGAATAATAGTTAACCATCAAGGTTGAGTTTGATGATATAAGAAACAATTATGGTCAACTCTCGCTAATTATCATGATATTAATCATAAAATTGATCGACTACCAAGCTAGCTTGGCGCAAATGGTGAACTCGAGATTACAAGTTGGATTGAGTATAATTCTAACTACAAGAGCTGCTCACGGGTGGAAGATCCTTGTCTTAGGTACTCTCAAGTCCCTACCCCCAAGAGAACTGTACTCAACCTCGAATTTCATTAATAGTTCGTACTTTGTATATATCCACCTCTTATTAGTAAGCTAACTCACGATCATGCATAATCCTGACCCCGAGAGTGAGGGGTAGCTTAAGTGGTAAAAGCTTCAATTCTCTTCTAGTTCCAGGAGATCCTGGGGTCGGTTCTCATCCCCGCCCTTGTGGCTCCCTAGCACCAAAAAAAATACATAATCCTGACCCCGTGTATTTAATATGCTTAATCACAAAGTATCATAAATTAAATCTTGTTAATTTTTATTTAATAATATAATGTTGTAATGCATCATCTTGGAAAGGTGGGTAAATGATATGAGTAGATGGTAGGTAGGCAAGGTGTACATGTAACATGTCCAACTAATGGAAATAAATAAACTATTTACGCAAAAGAAAATTAAAATTTCACACATGCCAAAAAAATATATATATCACTACTTGATCAATATAGTTGACTTCACTTACCCACATACTTGATGACCTTTCTCCTACATATACTAACGTCTATATTTTTGTTTTTCTCTTCATTATAGTCTAAATTAGTAGGCAAAACTAATCATGGGTTTTTGTTTTCTTTTTTGTCCAATATTCAATATAATAATAAATTAATACTCATCATATATAAATAGTCTAATTCTTGAATTAAAAAAAAAAAAAAAAATCATACAATTCTTCAATTGCAACATCGGTTGTATCAGAGGAAATAAAATCAAGAGAGAGAAAGAGAAAAGAAGACAGAGAAAATGGGGACATATGTTGAAACACAAGAAGCCGCAGTTAACAATGAGTATTCTAATCAGGATAAGGAGCTTGATGCTGGTGCTCTTTTTGTTCTTCAATCTAAAGGTAATTTTCATGCATATATGTTCATTTATATAATTATATAGTCTTTTATTTTCATGCATTTGTTGTTTCGTGCCATTTTCTTACGAGTATACAAGTAATTTGTTGAGTACATAATTTGTATGTTTGTATTATAAGAAAAGTCCATTTTGGATAATTTTTGAGTGCCAAGCTTGCTTTGTAAATTTAGTAAACTCGAGGTAATGAGCAGAGTTCAATACCAACTACAAGAGGGGTTACTTGGGGGTGGAGGATACTCGTCTTAGCGTATGCCCTACCCCCAAGTGTACCAAGTGCTTGTGCGCACTCTAACTAGTTAGACTAGAAGAACTCAACTCATAACATGTGTTTTGTGTAGTCGGATTACTATGGCAATAAATTGGCAATGGTGTAAAAGAAAATATAGTATCATGTGTCATGTGTGATCTAGCTAACTTGTAAATTCATACTAACATGTAGTTTCATGATATAATTCTCTTATGATTTTTAGTGATTATATATTTTGTATTTAGAAATATGGATGATCATAGGGTTGGTGAGAAAGGAAAAAACATCGTAGAGTCCTAGGAAGTACTTTTGAACAGCGGTGCAATTTCAACATCACTTAAATATACGATGTTATAATAATTTATTCGAAGTTATAATTTTATATCATCCAAATTTACTGAACTGATACTTTAGTTTTAAGCTATTGAATGGCCATTAATTGAATCTCCCTCTCAAAAAAATAAAAAAAATGTCAGCCTTAACATAGGTCCACATCATCCCTACCTTGAAGGTGGGTGAGCGCTAATGTAAGTTCGCAATGTTTCATTTTTTAATAGGAAATGAAGATATATTATTAATGAATATAATCGATCTTCCGTATTTACTAATTACATTATCTAAGCTAATTGGACACCCACTATCTCACACTCGACTACAAAACATGATACACTATAAATGTACTTTTATATTGGAAGTATTATAATGATAATGTTTTTAATGACATTTTCGTAAACAACTAAAAATAAAAACAGCGTTTAAAAAACTTTGAACATGTGATATTTAACCACATGAGACATAGTTTCTTGTAGACAATCATGGGAAAGGCCAGAGATAATAAGTCAAAATTCTATGCAGCGCAATACATAGAAGTGGGTTTTTGGATTTCTAAACATCACTCAAGAGTCAAGACTAAACCATGGATGTGGGGCTTGCTTGTTTCTCTACTCCAATGACAATTTGCATATATATCACAATTGAGGTTGAGTTTGAGTAATATACATCCAATTAAGGCAATCAACACATTATAGCTTATAATGTTGTTTATTTTCTTGTTTCTGTTCAATGTTTGGTTGGGGTTTATGTACGTGTTGGTGACTCATAAACTACCTTATGTGCAGTGTGTCGCTTGTATCTTAGATGTGACATGTAAAGTCCAACGAGTAAGGCTATTTTTATAGTTAATAGAGTATATAAATTATTTTCGGACTTTAATAATAGTGTATCTTGCTTTAAAGTCTAAACCAGCATTGGTTGAAAATGTTTTATCGTGTAATTATGAATTTCCTAATTTTGTTTTTTAGGCCAAAACCAATGAACTATCAACGTTCAACTATGTGGTTTTGGTAAAAAAGTGGGGGTTTTGTACCACATAAGAATATCAATTTATTTAATTGAATTTGAAAGTACTAATTATCTTCTACCTACCTATATATATATATATATATATATATA
>PYUH01004045.1:1559178-1575986 GCA_016808085.1 Suaeda aralocaspica
TATATATATATATATATATATATATATATATATTCTTTACTAATTTTGGTTGAATGGAAAACGAGAGACAAGCAGCATATTTGTTGAATAGTACCACTAAGCCTTCCTAACGCACCTAATTCACATAATGTGCTAAGTAGTTACATGATTACATTATGTTCATCTATTAATAACAATTTTAAATTTCATTTCATGAACTTTGTTGCATAGTCTCTTATGTTTGATTTCTCTTATTATTTCATTTATTAATTACTCTTACACTTACTGTTAACGTGGTAATCCTAGTCCTACTATAACTTGCTATTGACAGTCCAATATTTAATCGTAAGATATTTTATCTACATCATTGTCTTTAATAACACTTTGTAAAGTGGAATTTCTAACATCTAACAGTTTGATATTGAAGGGGATATTACATGGCGTTTCTGTAAATAGTAGGGGTTGTATTGTTAATGTATATGTTATGTATTTTGCATATATTTACAGAAACGCCATATGATATCCTCCCTTAAACATCTTACTGTGAGATATGGGGAACCTCTTATTTATGCATTATTACACCAAATAGATCAAGGTACATGTAATTCTCGATTAGATTTCTATTCAACCTAATTCGTAGGTCATAAATTTCAATTCCAATAATAAAGAATGATATTATTGAGAAGTTGATTGCTAACTGAAATGATGATGACATTTTACAGGATCATGGGTTCATTGTGGATACCACTTAACAACATCAATAGTAGCACCAGCACTTTTGAGTTTACCATATGCATTTGCATTTCTAGGATGGACTGCAGGAATGATATGCCTGATTACAGGAGCATTGGTCACATTTTACTCGTATAATTTGTTATCTAATGTTCTCGAACACAATGCTCAATTGGGTCGTCGTCAACTCCGATTTCGAGACATGGCCCATGATATTTTAGGTATGTAACGTAAACATCATTTATACTACGTAGTATATGATATTAGCTTAATTTATTGCCTATATATGCTATGTCAGGAAAACAATTTTATATATATATTACTGAACAAATAAATTAAAAATATTCGCCGTAGCAGTACCAACATTTATAAGTAACATATGCAAAATTAAGATGTTAATATAAAAGTAATTCAATAAAAATGAAGCACGTAGTACGATTATAGAGGTGATCAAATAAATTAAACAATGTCTAAATTGGCTGGAAGCCAGATCCATGATATCTGTTTGAAGATATGTGCTCAACTTGTTGATATCAAAGATCTCATAAACTATTATTTCAAAAGAAAATATCATATATTGTATATGAGCACTTCATGGTTAGGAAGTTAAAAAATCACAAAGAAGTTTGGTTTCAGAGATCTTATATTATAATAATGATAATGATAATAATAATAATAATAATGATAATAATAATAATAATAATAATAATAATAATAATAATAATAATAATAATAATAATAATAATAATAATAATAATAATAATATAGAGTATGCTTTGATTTCATATTTAGGTCCTTGGTGATTTGGTGCGCAAAGTTGAAATACAGTCATACATAATACATATGTAGTATCTGTCTATTTGAATATTTACCAATAATTGGCCGTTACTTTCATCGTTGAAAAGCTGAATCACAAACCATTTTTCTAATGTCTCTAAAAGTGCCATATTCGTTTTAGTTCCGCCAAAGAGGCTGGGGCTTATTTGTTATATGAAGAAGTAAGCTGATCTATAGGAGGGTAAATTTGTAATTTTATAAAAAAATGTTTTTAAGTCAGTGACATGCATTTTTGAGTTAAAATAGGCATTTTTTTCAGCTCACAATTTTTATCCCATCGCATTGCATATCTTTTAAGTCACTAAATTGATTTTAAATTCAAATCAGGGGCGTTATGTTTTCGAGTTAGAATGAGTAGTTTTCAAGTCAGAAAAAAAAAAAAAAAAACTAATAGTCCTCTAGGCACCTCAATGCACAAATACTTTCTTGTGATCGTTTAATTTTTTGTTTTTCAATTGTCCAAGAAAAGATTTCTACTTTTTTTATTATTAGTTTTTATAATTGTCATGTCTTTAATAAATTTTACTAATTTTTTAGTTATTATATTATTTTATGACATAATATAAAAAACAAAAGAAAAATGTTATTCATAGCCCTAAAGGTTATGAATAAGGTGTTAAAAAAAATAAAAATTATTTTTCCGTTCAAGCATTAGTCATATAGATGTTTGTATAATTTTTGTTGAGTTTAATTTCATGAATTATTACCATTTATAAAATTATATTTAATACTTATACTTAGCCCTTCAAAACAAAAATCGATGACCATAGGGATACCAATTTTTTGAGGTGTGTAGTTGCACAACTTATAGGATAGCATTTGATTTTGGTTTGTTAATATAGATAAAATTATACCCAAAAGTTAATGTTTGGTTAGTGGCTTCAATAATGGCTTAACAACTAGTTTTAAAGCTCACTAGTACAAAAAATGCATTTTGCTGCGGTTTTTTCCCGGGTATTTGCTGCGGTTTTGAACCGCAGCACTTATAGCAGCAGCAAATGATGAAATTTTATTTGCTGCGGTTTAACCGCAACAAAAAATTGGGTTATTTGCTGCGGTTATTCAGGTAACCGCAGCAAATAACACACCAGAAACTAGAGGGAAACTGCACTATTTGCTGCGGTTTTACAAAAAACCGCAGCAAATAGTGCAGTTTCCCACCAAAAAAAACACTTATTTGCTGCGGTTTTGTGAATAACCGCAGCAAATAAGCACCCAAAAAAAAAAATATTTTTTTTTTTTTTTGCATTTTAAAGCAAAATTAGAAGCTGAAATGTTATACATACATAGAATCAATTATTTTCAATTGAATTACACTTCTATCACAAAAAAATACACTTCTATTCAACCATATCTATACATTCATTCAACCATTCCTATTCTTATTCATTCATTCAAGCATTAACATTCATAAATAAACCCATTCATTCATTCATAAAATCAATCATAAGCTCAATCTCATCTAAATATCTCATTCCAGCATCCATTACTCATTCAACCATTCTTTTGTTCAATCATTTATTTATATAGTAGTCTCATTCAATCATTTATTTTATATAGTGTTCTCATTCATAACTCATACATAAACCAAAATCAAACCAAAAATCAAACCACATACTAATTAATCAGGAAACCAAAATCAAACCAAAAATCACATACTTAAATGATTAGTGACCAAAATTTACAATGCAATTGATTGCGCCGTCACCTAACTGTTTGGTGTCCTTGTATTAAGTACATAAATGTAAAGGGATGCATATAAATATATGAATTTTCATGTGTTACTAGAAGTCATTGTAATTCAGAACACAAGCCATTCATAACAACCAGATTAGACCACAAGTCAGTCCACTCAGATAGCAATTCATTCATATTCAAAGGCTCTAATGCAAATACAAAGTAAGCTAAACCATTTGAAAGTTAACAACTATACAAGTCACAACACATAAATTCCATTTTAACACATATTAACCCAGTAACACTTACATAAAAGTTGGTAAGCACATTACGGCCCTGAACATCCTCGGCTCTGAGACGGATCTTCCTGAAGAACTGATCCTCATCACCATTTTGAAGATCAACCAATGAAATCTCAATCACTCTATGCTTCAGACCCTCAGACGCAATCTGAAATCACTGTGACAAAATTGTAACACATCAGACTATAGGCATTTCTTAAACCACATACACGGAAATAACATTAATTCACAACAATGAGCTGAAAATGTAACATCAAATCAACAGCACAAAGAACCAATAAGACATGAGGTGATGCACACATTCTGTATACTAGCCACTGTTAACAACTTTACGTATCATTGATACAATGAGGGATCAATGGATAGTACTGGATATCTTTGGCACATTTTGAGCAATATAGCAAATTACCAGCTACAGTAAACAATTAATGATCATCTAATTAAAAATGCTTAGTAGCCAACTTCAAAAGAGTTATCAAAATCATTTTCAATTTAGATTTCACTTTTAAAATTATCGGGAAAAACCAGCAAATTAGCACTTTTGCCTCCCTTCACTCACCTACATTGCATTGCTCAACCTCCACCCTTAGGCGCAAAGCTTGTTAAAAACAAATTCACTTCAAAATCGATTCTCTGCCATTTATTTAAACCCAAAATTAGTTTGTATCAAAACAAACAAATTCACAAGTTAAAAAAAAAACTTTTCTTTTACTGAAAAGAATGAATTCACAATGAATACATTACAAAAATGAGAAAACCACAATATAGACTAGCAGTTAACAAAACTTTAACAAAAAAGCAGCACAAAATCATCTAACAAATTACATTAAAATCATAAAAAAAATGTTTAATTCAATGTTCAATCAAAACTACAAAATCTACATACAATATTTCCTCTATTACACCAATAATATTCCACAAATTCACATTATGATTTCAATCAAACAATTTAAAAAAAAAAAAAAACAGAAATTTATTTTCAAAAACACGCAACTTTAAATTTTGAGATTCCACATATTATAAGCTTCTGAGATTCCACAATTTATTTTTGCAAGTACTGGACTTCTCATCCAAAGTATCTTCTGAGATTCCACATATTATAAGCTTAGCTTGCTTACATTGCTTACATATAATTTAGCCAGACACGACTACAAGAGGAATAGATAATAAGCACAGTTGCTACAACCCAGGTATATACTTGTATATTAGATTAGCTAATCAATTAAACGCACAGTTGCTACCAACTTGAAAGGCCTCAAACAAACCCAGAACTCGGAACAATAATCAATTAAACCCGTAACTCAGAAAACCCACCCTCAACAACCCCGTAACCCAGGTATCCCACCCAAAACAAACCCGTAACCCAGGAAAACCTCCCTCGACCCAGATCCCAAACCCACGAACCCTCAAACCGAAACTAAAACCACAAAATTAGGATTAGCTTACTCACCTTTAAATCTCGTCCACCTTCCCCTTCACCTTAAATCGGTTTCACTCCTAAGCCACAAAAAATCAATTTAAAATTAACAACAACATTAGGATTAAAACAATCAACAACAAAGCACAAAACGAAAATATATGATAGGCGAGAAAACTTGAAGCTAAAAATCAAAAATACCTTTAGTAAGAAGGTATCACAGTGGAAAACTTGAAGCTTTTGCATGATTCATAGTGAGATAGGCGAGAATGAGATAGAGATTTTGATTTGTGTCTTTGGATCTGAAATTTTGAAAGAAAGACGAAGAAATAGTGAGAAGGTTTAGGGTTAGTGTTGAGATAGAGAAAGGAGTTGAGATAGTGAGAAAGAGACGAAGAAATAGAGAGAAGGTTTAGGGTTAGTGTTAAAAAAAAAAAAAAACTGGGCTTATATATTATGCGAGATTGGGCCAGGTCTTACAAGGATGGTTATTCAGCTTTTTTGTTATTTTATTTGCTGCGGTTTTTAAACCGCAGCAAATAGATTAAATTACCGGAGAAAATAATTATTTGCTGCGGTTTTTAAAAAACTGCAGCAAATAATTTTGTACAATAATACTATTAATGACTATTTGCTGCGGTTCTTTAAAAATCTCAAAGAACCGCAGCAATTGTGACGCAGCAAATGTGGATTTTTGTACTAGTGGTTAATCAACTTTGTTCTCAGGACCAAAATTGTGAAGAAACTCAAAATCTAACCCACCCTTCACACAATGATCAAGTATGAAAAAGTAGAACATTATTGATTGAACGACTTGCGTGACATACAATAATATGCGATGTATACAGATGTTGCCAGTAGCTTACTTTAATTACTCTTTTAACTTTCACTGTACTTGAATTCAAATTATTCTCTACATATCATTTTAGCACATAAATTACCAAGGTAGTACGGAAATAGCAAGAGTTTTCAAAATCAAAATGTTTTGAAAATGAGGATGTGCGAACGGCCGAAAACAAGGAATTTTCCCTTTCGATATGAGTCATTTTTCCCATTCTTGGGAATTTCGAGAAAAAATCCTTGTTTTCCCATAATGTTTCTTTAAGACATTTTATTTATTTATTATTATTATTATTATTATTATTATTATTATTGTTGTTGTTGTTTTTTTTGTTGGTAAAGATATATAAAATGAGGAATTTAATTCAATCCACATTAACAAGAAACCTGGAATGAATTAAATTAATTTTGTCCTTTTCTTTCGAGAAAATATTGTCTTGTTAATATCAATACGGGTATAAAATAGTTGTCCATCTTGATATTAGTGGTAAGACATTATACAAATTGCTCGATTTGGTTTCTTTTTTTTTTTTTTTGTAGAGTCTACCTATACGATGCACAGTTTACAAATTTAGTAATTAATTATTATAAGTGAAAAAAAAATACTAAGATTTCAATCAAATGAGAAATTAGTCGTATTAATTGAAGAAATATTCTCAAATTATCAAATTCCATGAAGTCAAATTAAATTTTATGAATTCAATTTGAATGACGCAATAGCATAATTTCGAATAAGAAAAATAACAATAATTTTGAAATAAACTTACAAGATTAAGACGTTGAAAAATCATTATATATATAAATTGTTCAAAAAAATTTTGTGATTTTTTGTAGTTTCAAAAACTAACAAATATAAATCATAATAAATTATACAATAATTATATACTTAATTTTAAGAATATTTGTACTAAGATTAAAAAAAAAAAACATATCACATGAGAAAAAAATTTATTCCACATTATTTATTAGGTGTACGTAGAAAGAACATACAAATTAAAGTGTTGAACAAGGCAGATTGAACTCGGTATACTCTATCTCTCCTCCCTTTCCTCCTATTTTTCTTCCCTAGCTCTCTTCCTCCGCCAAGTCAACTAGCTTAGATACAAAGTGTTCAATAGTTAATCTCATTGTCTAACAATGGGTGATTACTTATATATGGCTCTTCTTTAGTGGCGGAGCTAGGATTTATTACATGGGGTGACAAATCTCATATGCTCAATAATTTAATATTTAAAGAAAACAATTGATACATACTTTACGAAACAATGGAAATCTTACTTGTATGGGAGAAGAGGAATTTCGCAAAAGTTTCGATATGTACCAATAAATTTTCCAACCAAACAAAATTTTGTCAGTAACTTTCATTTTTTTTAGTTATGTTACTCCTTAATAGATAAATATATGAACTAATCCCCGTAGCATCAAGTTAGATAATTGCCCTTCAAATAAGTTCATCATAGGTATGAAGCGACTTAAATTAGGTTAGAGAAAAAAAATATTTGCAACTTCACAAACTAATTTGACAGTTTGTTTAAATTAAGTAAATTTTGTTATAAAATATAGAGTGAGAGTATAGATACTTAAGAGAATATAGAATTTGTATTATTTAAGTGTGTCTACTCCACACTAGGAGCCCTCTATTTATACATATGACTACCTTGTAATTCCCTGAGAACATTGAAAGGTCATAAGTGACTATAATGAAGGGAGTTACATGGAGGAGTAAAATCATAAGTTACAAGAGTATTTACATAGGATACTTATGGTGAGAATTAACACATGGGGAATATGGACATCCACCATTATGAAAGAATTATAACAAATTTTGAATTTTAGTAACAAAACAATAAATTATTGGTAGTCTATTTAAAAATGGAATTTAGGGTCACATAAATAGAGGGTAAAAATTATATGGGGATATCATTGTGAATATATTATTAGAGGACCAACTCAACCAAAAGTTTAAGCTGGTGGTTGAGGCCAAAGAATAATTTATATAGTCTATCATGACCCCTCACACTCGAGCCCATTGGGCTTGAAGTGTGGATGAGATTTGAACTCGTGACCTTTGTGTCACTCTGGCGCTGATACCATATTAAAGCACCAATTCCACCAAAAGCTTAAACTGATGATTGATGCCCAGGAATAATTTATATACTCTATCATATATGGAGGAATTTAAACCAATCTATATAGTAAAGACTTGCATGGGAGTACGTGCCTCAAGACCAAACTAATATGAGTGATTACTTTAATACACATATTTATTTATTACTTTCAATTGTAATTTTTTTTTGGTTTGGGGGGATAGCCGTCCCCCCATGTTCTACCATGGCTCGGCAGCTCTGCCCATGCGCTTCTTGCTTCTTGTTTTCAATGCTTAATGTAAACCCATCTAAAAAGGAAAATATAGCTTCCTTACTCCCGTCCCCTCCTCTCTCCTTTAACACTCTATATGGTTTCTAATAAAACATCAACTTGTGCAGGACCAAGATGGGGAAAATATCTAGTAGGTCCAGTTCAATTTGCAGTATGCTATGGTGCCGTTGTGGGCGCATGTCTTTTGGGAGGCCAATGCATGAAGGTTAGTCAATCAAATTGTTTATTAAGGATTATATTCAACTTTCTACTATTTCTACACCTATAGATCTTAAGGTCCAACAAATATTCAACTTTCTTCTTTTGGTAACTTATTTTTTATACCCTCTACCTTACCCCCAAACTTATTCTCACTAGTCACTACTCTAAGTTACTTTGGGCAATAGTAATAAGGGGTTTCTAAGAATAGCAGGGCCCCGTTCAAAATTTTAATATAAAGCCCTTGAATCTAAAAAATAGTAAAGATTAAGATTGGAAAGTGAAGAAGAATTAATGGGGGCCGGTTTTAGTGTTTTAGAACTAAGAAAAAGGAGAAGAAGAGGAAAAGGCAAAAGTGAAGAAGAATTAATGAGGGCCGGTTTTTAGTGTTTTAGATCTAAGAGAAAGGAGAAGAATAGGAAAAGACATCCCTTTTTAATGAGTAATAGCTAAAAAAATATGACAAAAATAAAAAACATGCGGAGCAAGATTCGAACCTAGGTTCTCAAGTTACAAAGCAACTCATTATACCACTGAGCTAAGTAATCCATTTATTATAACATCTAGTATAAATAATATATATCTAGTAATTTGAGGCCCTCTGAAACCATGAGGCCCTGCGCGGCCGTGCAGCTCGCGCTGGCCAAGCGCCGGCCATGAAGAATAGTGTATGTATATTGGAGTCCATGTATATATTTTCTAAGAAGTTTTTCTAGGTTTTTTGGGAAAAGTTTTGTCTTATCATGAAGTGGCATGAGATTAAAACTCTTGTAGGTTTATTCTGTTGCTATTGCTCTAACTTAATAATTAACTCATTTTAATTTTTGCCCCGAAAACTATAAGCCTTTTATTTTAATTAAAAATTTACGAAGGTATTATATCAATTTTAAAAAACAAATTTCAAATTTCAATATGATACAAGCACCTATATTGTTATACATTTTTGTCATAATGTTACATGTGAGACTATTGTACATCAACTAGATAATCCATAGAAAATGCTTGTATTTTTATTTTTTTATTTTTTTTATTTTTTTTTTTTGTAAATGAAGAAATATATTTTACTTGATGGAAGCATTATAATAGTTTCTATATAAGTTAAAAGGAATTCTTCTAAATTCATATACTTTGACCACAATTAACTTAAAAAAATTATCGGGAGCGAAAAACATTTAGAGGACAATTTGTACATTATATTTCTACTAATAGATTGCATATGTATAATTTACAAAATTTATTTATTTTTGTTTAAAATAGAGTAAAATTATAATGAAAAGAGTGTTCCTCGGTTATAGATATTTTGGAGCGACAAAGTACTAAGTATAATTTTTTTCCAGTCATCACCTTGTACGTTCTAACTCAGTGACTAATGCATGTAACTTAATCATCAGGCTATTTACTTGGTGTTCCACCCAAATGGTTCAATGAAGCTTTATGAATTCATCATCGTATTTGGAAGTTTTATGCTCATTTTAGCTCAGCTACCCTCCTTTCACTCTCTTCGCCATATTAACTTGATTTCTCTCCTCCTTTGCCTCGGTTATAGTGCCGCTGCCACGGCTGGTTCCATCTATTTAGGTAACAACCTTTTACCACTCTATGTATCCACTTTCGATCTATATTACAATAGATATGATCTTAGTAATTCCGTCATATTTATAGATGTCAATCAATTTAGTTGGTTGATGCAGGGAATACATCTAAAGGACCGGAGAAAGACTACTCGATATCTGACAACAATGAGGATCGCGTATTTGGTATATTCAACGCAGTAGCGATTATTGCAGCAACTTTTGGAAATGGTATTATACCCGAAATTCAGGTATTAACTCATCATTAAACCTATCCTTTCCAATCATTATTATCGAAATATTACTTGTACATAACGTATAATTTGTTACTTTGTTAGAATATAAAGTGCTCTAATTCATGGTAACATTTTGTGACAATTTGTTTAGGCAACACTAGCACCACCAGTAAAAGGAAAGATGTTCAAGGGGCTAAGTGTATGCTACACTATAGTTACAATAACGTTCGTTAGTGTGGCAGTTTCGGGTTACTGGGCATTTGGGAACAAAGCTGAAGGCCAGATATTAAGCAACTTTGTGGTAGATGGAAAGCCTTTGCTACCTAAGTGGTTCGTTTTTATGACCAATGCCTTTGTCATCCTCCAAATTGCCGCTGTGGGTGTGGTACGTTAACTCAATCTAGCTTGATCGAATCGATCTTAAATTGTTTACATGTTACAATCTAACCCACTTCGTCTCCTGTATGGCTAACCAACACAACTCATGGACGTACACCTTTAATTGGGAGGTCGTACATTCGTACTTGGTTATACATCAACGTACGTTGTCACTAATTTCTATACCTATATACATGCTAATATATCACTTTTATTTGCTTATGTGATGCAGATATACTTGCAACCCACGAATGAAGTGTTAGAAGGAGCATTAGCCGATCCAAAGAGCGATCAATTCTCACTCCGAAATGTGATCCCAAGGGTGATGGCACGGTCTTTCTCTGTCACAATAGCAACAACAATAGCAGCAATGCTACCATTTTTCGGAGACATAAACGGACTCATAGGAGCTTTTGGTTTTCTTCCCCTCGACTTTGTTTTACCTGTAATATTGTTCAACCTTACATTCAAGCCTTCTAAACGTACGTTTAGATATTGGTTGAATCTCACCATTGCAGTTGTTTTTTCTGTGTTTGTAGTCATTGGATTAGTGGCTGCTGTAAGGCAAATCATTATTGATGCCAAATCTTATAGATTGTTTGCCGATGTATGATTGTTTTGCTCACATTATGATTTATGAAGCACAATTAAGCTTCTTTTGGGATGAGAGTCCACTCTTAAGATAAGGCCCACCATGTTACTAATCTGAACTTATTTTTGCTGAACTATACTTATTTTTATCGAACTGAACTGAACTTATTTTTGTTGAAATTATTAACAATTTATTAAAGATTAAAATTGATTTTTTGCTAAGCTGAACTTATTTTTACTCAATTAAACATAATTTTGCCGAATTTAACTTATTTTTGCTAAAGTGAATATTTTTTTTTTATTTTTGCTGAAACTAAGTAGTTTTAAGACGACAAGATTAGAGCTTTATATTAATTTAATGCTTGTATAGTCTTATATAATATACAGGATATGGCATCATGCATGTTTTTTGAGGGGTCAATCTCATAAAATGCGAATGTGGAGCTAGTCGTAGAGTTGAATTAAATATGTAGCCATTCTATTAAATTGAAACTATAGTTAATTTTGGACGGAGTCACGAAAGATTTCATAAAAATTCACTAACGTCATAGCAAGGCTAGAATGCATCAATCTGGATAATTATTCAAGTTGTTGGATATAATCCCACCATTAGCTTAAATAATTACTACAATCCTTAAGAAAATCTAGCTAATGAGAGCTAACAAAGTGCACCTATTGATACAATCCCCAAATTAGATAACTTTCCGGTTTGTAAATCAATATTCAACCCGTTTCTAAGCACGATGTCATAGACTTCATCTATCTCTCAAATTTCACCATTCGCAAGGTCTAATATTAAAGATGCATGGCACTAGGCTTGATCTAAGCACACATAGAGATAAAAAAAATTATGGGCATGCATGTTGGAACATTGGGGCTTTTCCAATCTTCCTTCTAGAGCAACAAGGCATGCAAGGGGATACCCTTTCCCTTTCTATACATATTTTGTTTAGAAAACTAGTTTAGACTAATTTATTAAAATTATTGATCAGCTTTGAACTTTGGGGGCCCTATTTATGTTGGAGCCCTGTGCGGTGGGACTGTTTAGACACCCTTTGAAACGATAATGAGAAAAACTTGAAGAAAGATGCATGCTTATGGTATGCATCTATGAGTAGGCAGTATGTTCACAAAGGTCAACAATATAAACCCTAAGTTGAAAGCCTAGCTATATATATATGCACTAGTTAAAAAAATTGATTTTGCTGCGCCATATTTGCTACGGTTTTTTAAAATCATTGTGGTACTATAATGTAAACGTATTTGGTACGGTTCAAAAGAAACCGCAACAAATAACTTATTTGCAGCAAACGACACGATTTTGGGATGACAATTGGGCGATGGATACTTCTCTCAAGCAACTCGCCACTCAGGAAATCCCACTGGAACTCAATGACATGAAAGTAGAAGACATGTGGGAGGAAGGACAGGGTTAGAAGTGGTCACTATTTGCTGAATATTTACCAAATACAGCCCTTATGCACATAGCCTCCCATGAAGTCACGACGAACACGAACATAGCAGACCTTATCTACTGGAAAGACGGAAAAAATGGAAAACTCTCCATTAAACACGCAATGAAAATCATTCAAAATGAAACACAGATGATAGAAGAAGGCTCAGAAAACTGGGACTTGGCATGGAAGGCACCTATTCAACAAAGAGTGCGAGTGTTTTTATGGCTTGTGCTACATGACCGTGTTCTTTGTAATGTGAACCGAGTTAAAAGAGGACTCACGAATGATCCACGATGCAATATTTGTCAGGGGAGTGAGGAAACTCTTTTACACCTTTTGAGGGACTGTCTGGAAGTGAGAGAAACGTGGAGGCAAGTAGGAGGTTCCAGTAGATATAACCAATTTTTCCAAGGTGACATAAAGGTTTGGTTAACTAACAACATGAGGGCGGAGGGATTATCTACTCGATTCAATGGCCTACTTACTTTGCCATCACCATTTGGTGGCTATGGATATGGAGGAATTGTGTGGTCTTTGGCAAAACGAATGACATCCCCCTAAATATTAGAGAATTTATATACAATAAAGCAGAGGAACAGTTGAGAGCCGTCGAGCAAAGAAACAGGAGGTTGTTGGGACCAGAAACCACAAGTAGAAGGGAGGCGTTTATTAGATGGATTGCACCTCCTCTTGAATAGTATGTCTTGAACTCTGATGGAGCAGCAAGGGGATCACCGGGTAGCGCTGGAGCAGGAGGAGTCATACGTGATTCTAGTGGAACTTTCATAGTAGCTTATGCAGCGAATTTGGGTGTTTGTTTTGCGTACAAAGCTGAAATGTGTGCGGTAGCAAGAGGACTAGACATTGCGAAAGCAAGGGACATCAAGAAACTTTTAGTCCAAATGGACAACAAAGCTTGCATCCAAATCCTGGAGAATGACTCCTTCCAAGGAGGGGAATGTCACCATATAGTGAACCATTGCCGTCAGCTATTACACTCGCAGAATTGGACAGTGAGAATTATGCATGTCTACAGAGAGGGAAACAGGAAAGCTGACTGGCTTGCCACTTATGGGGTCGAGCATGAAGGAAACTTAACAACCTTTGAACAAGCACCAACTGGATTGGCTCGCATTCTGATGGAAGATGTGTCTGGAGTAGCTATCCCTAGGATAGTTAGTATTCCTTGATTTAGCTTTTGTTTTGGTTTTTGTTTGTTTCTTCTGGGTTTGACTCCCTCTTCAGCTACAAAAAAAAAAAATAAATAAATAAACGCAGCAAATAACCTAATGAACATAATAAGCAGCCCAAGCCCAAATAACCACCCCGTATATTATATATATAAGCTACACTTAACCTAATTTCACCAAATCCCCCTCTCTCATTTTCCCGTCTCTCTCTTTCTACCTCATTTTTGCCTTCGGTTTCCCTCTCTCTCTTTACTTGATAAATCCTTATCCCTCATTTTTTTATTACCTTTCATTGCTCTTTACAAGGTATAATTTCCCTTTGCTTTCCTTTTCTTATAGTTTTTTCATTGTTTAGGATGATTATATTTGATTTTGAAATGATTTTAAATTTTAATTTTTTTTTTGAATTTGAATATTCGTTCGAAATCGTGGTGACTAGGGATGGCAATGGGTCTAGGACCCGCCCCAGATCCTTTTTCGCTTATATGGGTCTTCAAATTTTGGACCCAACCATATCTGGGTCGGGTATGGATCCTTTCTAGAAAAGACGGATCTAAATATGGGTCTAGTGATCCCCAAGATTGTTTACCCACTTATCCTTTTTGTTTTGAAAAATATTAATACTTTATAAAAATATAAATGAAATTAATATTACGAAATACATATATAAGACAATATCACGTCATTGCCTAAAACTGAATTTATTGTTATTTTTTCGTTTGCTCAATTGTAACTCTTTAAATTATTATTTGAAACTTGAAAGAAACATGTAATTGTATTCAAACCTATAATATTATATGCTTGGATTAATTGTATATGTTGAATTCGACTTGAGATTAAGTATAAGACTTGAATGTCTTATTAAAAGTAAGTATGAAAGTTAATTTGTTGAACTTTTGGAACTTTTTAATCAAAATTAGTAGGAACCATTTTGGACACAGATTTGTAGGATCCAGCGGATCTGGATATGGATCCTTCCTTTCCATGCCCAATGGATCTGGAGCGCATATATCGATCCCTATAAAAAAAATGATCTAAATTTGGGTCCACTTGGACCTGCCTAGATTCGACCCATTGTCATCCCTAGTGGTGACTTTGTCCAAGATTCACACAAAATCATTGTTTATTGATCGATTTTGCCTTCGTTTTGTTATGATGATAAAGTTAGTTTCTTTTTTAAATTAATTTGTTGATTTTGTTTATGATCTTAATTCGACTTTTTGATTGGGCTTTTGTGTTTACTTTTCTTAGTTTTTGGGTATTTAGTCAGTGGGTTTTAGGGTTTTTTTCCTGAATTTTTAACAATTCATTGTTCTCATCTAATTTGTGGTTATGGCAGTAATTCTGTGACTTGAGGTTTTGTTCTGGGTGATAGGTTTGGGTTTGTGACTTGGGGGTTGGTCTGGGGTTTAAGTTAAGGTCTGTGACTTTGGGTTTGGTTCTGGGATGTCGGTGTGGGTATGTCGTTCTGCATTTGGAACTGGGTTTGTGGTTCTAGGTTTAGATCTTAGGTTTCTGTTTATGTTTGTGATTTACTTGTTTGGTTCTGAGGCGGGTTTGGGTTTGTTGTTCGTGGTAATGATGCTTTGTTGTTTATGGTGTTTGTGACTCGATCTGGGTTTGCATTTGTTTGTCATTGTTGAATGGTTGATGAGTATGATGACGAGTGTTGTTTTGTTGTTGTTGTTAATTATCGATGAATAATTAGCATAAGGCTACTGAGTGACATTTGTCTGTTCTTGTTATTATTGAGTATGAATCAGCGTGAAGCTGTGAATGAATAACTACCCAAATGCTAATATTGAACGAATGCGTAATGTTTGAAATGATTATTGATATTGTTGATTTTATTTTGTTGTTGCATGAATGCAAAAATGAAATAATCAAGGAAAAAAAAGAGAGAAGATATATGATTGTTTTCACTTTCTTGCTTTCAATATGAATTCTTTTAATTGGTGGTAATTGGTCGACATTGTGAATGAATTAGTTATCTAAATGAGATTATGAATGTTTTGAATAAATGAATAAAGGTTTGAATGCTTGAATTAGTAAACGAAATGAGTAATACTTAATGATGAGTAGTATAATTTTATAAGTACTACTTTATGATTGAATACATGATTGAGTTAATGTTTGAGTACGTACAATAAATAAGAAATAAAGATAATTAAAAAAAAAGAATTATTAATGCTGTTTATGTTTGAGTTTGAGTAAATTGTTGAGTAGAATAAGAAGGAAAAAGGCTAAATAGAAAGAAAGAATGATGAATTATGTTTAGTTGTATGTTTGAATACTTCGGTTTGAATGAATGATTTACATACTCATAAGTAAACATGTATGAATACTTGAGTGAGATTGATTTAATTTGCATGCATACTTACTTCCTAATGTGATCGAATGCAATGTCTGTTTTTGAAGCTTTTGAATTACATCATGGGTTGTATATTTTATATACTAGTTTTAGACTTTTAGCAATGTGTTTGAAAAAAGTGAGAAATGAATGAATACTTGAATCCTTAAATGAATGGATGAATGCTTAAATGAATAAGGGAATGGAAGACTTTTTATAAATGAATGAATCAGTTATCTTAATGACTTGCTTTTAATTAATCGACCTTGATGACGTAAGGTCAGTTAGAGGGAAGTGTTGAGTTGACAGTGTTGTTGTGGTGGGCATGATGTTTTAAACGGATCTGGTTGTGCTGGTTATTTGGGGAAGAAGCTAGTTGCAACAAACAAAAGGTCGATCTACCGCTGATGTTGCTTGCCACCTGATCTATCATGTTGTAGTTCGTTGTCACTACAAGAAAAACATCTATTTGCGATGGACCAAAAATTCCGTCGCAAATGCCTAAATTGCAACGGATTTTAAACATTATCGATGGAATTTTGGAAAACATTTGTCTTCTATAGACGGAATTTTTCGACGGAATATGTCCAAAATTTGCAACGGAAATTAATCCCTCGCAAATGACATTAGGTCAAACAAAACATAAAAATGAACGTATAAAAGCTACCCCCCCC
>PYUH01004045.1:1577729-1595694 GCA_016808085.1 Suaeda aralocaspica
TTCCCCCCCCCCCCCTCACCTCATTTTTTTACTATCTTTCTTACTCCTCATTTCTTGCCTCTTTTCTCTTTCTCGCTCCTCTGCCTCTCTCCTCTAACTCACTCGGTCCTCTTTCTCTCTCCTCTCCTCTTTCTTACTCATTTATTTTCTTTTCTTTCTCCTATCTTCTTTCTCCTCCATTTCTTTCTTTTCTTTATTTCTGCTTTTTTTTTTTCTGGTTTTTATTCTGTTTTTTGTTTCTTCTTCAATAATTCTTTTCTTCATTTTTTTTGTTTTGATAATTCCTCACCTCTTTTTTCCTCAAGTTTGGTTGGTTTTAGTTTTTAATGGTCAAATTCGACCTTAAAAAACTTTGAATTTGAAGTTAAGGTCACAAGTAGGGTTTATTAAGGTATGTGGTTGGAGTTTTTTCGTTTTTTGTTTATTGGATTTTTTGTTGGATTTTTTAGTAGATTTTCTGGGCAGTTTTGGTGGTTTTCTGATTGGATTTTTGGGCAATTTTTGGTTGGATTTGGGCGATTCTTGGTGGTTTTTTGATTGGGTTTTTGGTGGATTTTTGGTTGGATTTTTGGTCGATTTTTAGTGTTTTGGGGTGGCTAGTGATGTTGGTTGTGATTGGGTTGTGCTACAATGATGTGAAACGACCAAGTCATTGATAATTTAGTATATTTAACGTCAAGTAGTAGTTTTAGCCTATAGGTAATTACCTTTCACTTGAAAGGATTTTCCTATTTTAGGCCTTAATATTATTTTTGTCTTATCTTAATTAAATTTCAGTATTTAATACTATATTCACAAATAAAACCTAAATGCTTAGTATTTAGGTTTGTTAGATATATATTTTTTTTACGTATATTATTCACTTTAGATTAGATAGAATAAGGTTGTTTACTTGTTTGTTAAGCTAGGGAGTACCATGTTATTGTAGCCTATAAATAGGCTTTAGTTTTGTAAAATAAAAATTCAGCTGTGCCGTGACTAATTTTCGACTTTGTGGAATTGTTATTTGCAAGTAAATTGCTTCGTTTATAGCTGTGAAAGCATTACCCTAGTTGCTATTTAATCTTTGTGAGGATTAGATAGTTTCATACCCTCCATAATCCTTCATATATCTATTCCATTGATCAACCTATCGTCGACACCCATTAAAATCTGCATCATTCAGTGGGTTTTTTGTGGTAGATCTAGGTATGGGTTCATGGGTGGGCGTGGGTTCATGGGTGGGCGTGGGTTTAGGGATGGTATGGGTTCAAGGACGGGTTTAGTTCACAGCTGGTGTAGTGGTGTGGGTTCAGAGGTCTAGTGAGGGGTGGGTCAGTGATTGGTCTGGGTATGGGTTCAGGGTTAGGTTGTGGGTTAATAGGTAGGTGTGGGTTCAGGGGTGGTATGGTTTTGATGGTGGTGGGGTGGCTTTTGCTACCTCATTACCGCTTTTTTTTATGGTGGTTGTTTTTCGACGAAATTCTCGTCAAATATTTTCGATGAACATAAATCTATCGAAAAAAAGGTTGACCTTTTCCAACACATTTTGTTGGAATTTCCGACGGACATACAATTTGCGACGGATATCCGTCGCAAATAGGATTTACCACGGAATTAGTACATTTTTCTACGTAATTTTTCCATCGCAAATAAGACATTTTCTTGTAGTGTGCCGTGCTTGTTGGTGCTGTAACATGATTCTGTTGCCATGCTTTGCTTATAGTTGTATCATGATTCTGATATTTAGTTTATTTGTTATTAGTTTATTGTAATTTAGTTTCAACCTTTGTAATATTTAATTTATATTATAATAGTTGTTGCTGCCTCTTTATAGAGGTTTTTGCTGTGATTGAGGTTTTTTTATATATAAAAAAAAACAACTTTTATGTATGTGTTATGGTTTAAGTGTTAATAAAACTAAAAAAATGCAATCAAAAAAAAATTGCAAAAAAAATAATAATTTTTTTACCTTTTTGCTGCGATTGTCTAGAAAACCGTAGCAAATAACTCTCTTTTTTTCGAAGGGAAGGTGATTCTTTGTTGCGGTTCTTCCCTTCAAAAAAATGGGAAAACCACAACAAATAAGTTAAGGGTCAATTTCTGCTACTCCAAGTGTTGCGGACTAAAATCGGAGCAAATTCCCCGGTTTTAACCATAGCAAAACGTTGTTTTTGGACTAGTGATGATCTGTCAGTGGTGAAAATCACCCCTTGGCTTATTGGCTATTTGAAGATATATATGTCAATAGATATTTCAATACATATTTAAAAGCGCGGATGTCAAGTACTGTTCATATGAACAGTTGAACAATGCACCACACGAGCTTCCACACGCATGCTCCGCCCGATGGTTGACGCGTGTCGGCCTCATCATCTAATCCGTCCATTCCCTTCCCTTCTTTGTTGCTCCTCACTTATTCGGTATTTCACCCTCTCCTCTTTTCTTTCTCTCTCTTCTGCCATTCTCTTCTAGGGTTAGGGTTTTTCCCCACACTTTCTTCTCCTCTTACTCTATCATCTATCGTTTTCTTGCGACCCTTTCCTTTCTAATTTCGACTATCGACTAAATTTCTGCGACCCTTCCCTTTTTTTTTGAACTCTTTGTTCTTGGTGTTGTTAGTTGACTCAATAAGTTGTAATTTTTAACTTGTTTGTTCTTGAAGATGGTGTAGCCATCTGAATCTGAAAATGAAAAGGTAAGTTTTCTCCTTTATTTTTTTGTTCTTACAACCCCTTCTTTCTCGGTTCCATTTCTACTGACTATAGTTTTTTCAATTGAGTTTCGAGTTTGGTTTAGGTTTGAATAGTTTAGCCTTTGCGAGTGAGAATCAGTTATAATTTTTGTGTTTGGTATGTTAAATTTTCTAGAAATGATTCTCTCACTTTGCTTAATTTCGTCCTCTTGGTGTTTGTATCAACTCCAAATAAAGAAAAGTATGTACTCCATATCTCATAAACCCCTCAATTTCAGTCATTATTAAGTTCCTAAATAAGGCAACCGACCTCATTATTGCTCTTTCTACGAAGTACTAAAGTTCCTCCAAAGATTTTCACATCAATTGAATACGTTTCCTCCATATTTGAGAAACATACATTGAGAACAAAAATATTGTGTACAATTAGATCGATTAATTTTACCACCCTAAACATCATCTCTCAATAAATTAGAAAATTTACTACAATATCATTTTTGTATTTTCAACAGGCGATTTTAGAATTCATTTTTTTGGTTCTTGGAATTGTTATGTTTCTAATCCTTTTACGTACCCCTTTTATGTATATTCTTGTTATTTTCTTAGTAATTTTGAATTTCAGTTTTTAATAATTTCCATTATTGTTGTGCATTGGTAATTTCAATATTCTATTTGTATTGATAGTTATTTTTATTTTGACACATAAATTTTCAACTTTTGTTTTGTTTTGTTTTTTATTTTTTGGGTACAAAGGCCCAGGACACTAGTCTAGAACAAGCCGGGAGAACAGTTTTTCAATTGTCCCCCCGCTTTTTTGAAAAACAAAATATATAAATATATAGTTGAAACTTAAAAGCCAAAAATTCAAAAACAATTGCACGAAAAAAATAAACCTAGCTTATGCGTACAAGCAAATGCAAGAAGTTAAACTTGCCCTCGTGAGTCGTGATTGTGATGCATCATTTGAGATAGAGCCCTCTTCCTCTAATGTTCCAAGGTTCAAAACTTTCCCTTACTTTTTTATTTCATTTTTTTCTCATAATTTTTTTTTTTTTTTTTTTGACGAAGAGGTAGAAATAATTAATACAATTTTTTGGCTAGTTGATGTGCAGCATATACCTGCTGCCTACTAACCTTCATACATTTAACATAACTAAAGGAAGCAAACATTATAAGAATATCTGATACTAATGCCGTAATACTATGTGGTGTTGTATGAGGGTGAGAGAGGGGTTGTAATAATTGCAGGCAATCAGTGCAAAGTTGAAATTTGTTTCTCAAGTTGCAATTCTTATTTTCTTGGTAATTGAATTATGAATTATATTTGCTTATAAGAGATACTCCATCTCTCTAACAATGTCTCTTACGTTTAATTTTTGCATAATTTTTAATGTACTTGTATGTTAAACGTTAATATCTTTTAAAATTTTTGATATTTACAAACTACGCATCTAGAAGAATATAATAAGATCTCATATGAATGTGTTTTTTTCTTATATATCATGATAATTTTTACAGTCAAAGTTTTTAATTTCTCCCCTTGTACCCTTTATTCCAAATGTAACAACATTCTGAAACACAGGGAGTAGAAGTTTACAATCAATTTCAGTTAGGATGTATGAAATTACGAATAGTCAATTATCTGATTTCTATATATTTTGACTTTATTTATTATAACTTTAATTTAGTATTTAAAACTTTGCTATCATTGACATTTTTAACTTGAGTAATGGAGTATCAATCTATTATGATTTCAATAATGGAGTATCATTGACATTTCAATAATGTCTATTGTAACTTGACTTATTACGAGTAGTATATTGGAACTACAGCCAATAACATCTCATGATCTCATCACTCACACGTTCATCTATAAGAGTTTCATTCATTTACATTTTTGCCATTTAATTAAAATTTGTTGCTATATACTATTTTACCATCCTTTGAAGAAGATAATCTCCCGACTATATTCTACCAAGATACATTCTTGTAATAATTAAAGATTATGACACTAACCTTGGTGCAAATATCACTAAATAAGTTAATATCGAGAACTTAATGAACGGAATGCGATATTTGCAATCATATAGACATCGACAATTATTCCTGTGTAAGAATGAAGTTTCCAATGCCCAACTCACAAATACTACCTCTGTATCACAGTAGTTGCAATGATTTAACATTTTTCCTCCCTATTTTATGTCAAATCGTTGCAACTAATATGATACGGAGGTAGTAAAAGAACCATTGTAAACAAAAGGAGCTTCAACATCAGTTTCCATAATGAATGGAGAATATTGATATCAAGGATATCATTGGGGTGGGGCGGGAAAATTTTTGTCAATCCTATCTTCATCTTCGCCTCATACTTTCATCTCCACCACCATGAATGGTTTAGAATTCATCCTCATCCCCGTCCTACTAGGTATACAGGTACCATGAACCATCTTCCCACTATTCCCTACTTGAGTATCCATCCTTGGCCTCATCCCTACTTTTCACACCCCATTGGCCATCAAATCCTCATACCAAATCTTTTTAAAATATAAAAAAATAAAAGTTATTAAACCTGATCGAATAAACATAAATAATTGTTGTTCTAACTTGAATTACCCAAAATACACTACGGAGTATGATAAATCAAAATTCTTGCAAGTTACATTATTAAGTTATAAATAATGTAACTACTAAAATGGAAGAATTATATAAAATATTATAATGAATTAAATATTGCAATTAATTATGAGTGGGATTGATGGTATGGGGTGGGTTAGGGATGGGGTGGGTAGTGTTAGGGGTGTGCAAAGTCGGGTAACCGATTTTGTGGGTAGTGATTTTTAGTGTTCGTACCCTGCATGTCAAGTACCCGAAATATTCAGGTCGGGTATGCGGATACCTGTGAAATTATTGTCTTTGTATAGTTGTATGTTCAATTTTTCACTAAAGATGTAAACAATGCATAATTATACATACTTAACTTCCCTTGCTTCAAATTTTAAACTAATTCCATAAACTTGTTCATCACTTCATTCAAGTATTCAAGACATTCATATCTTTAATCTAGATACGAATATACGATAAATCGATAATACGATTTTCCAACAAGTCATTACAAGTTTAATGTCTCCAAAGCATTATAATAATAATAATAATAATAATAATAATAATAATAATAATAATAATAATAATAATAATAATAATAATAATAATAATAATAATAATAAAGCATAATATAGTCTCATAAGTGATAACTTTAAAGAAAGCATAACCATCAACAATGTCTTCAAGGCCTTAATTTTCACTTGTCATGTCTCAATATCCAAATTTTCATCAATTACAATAGTTGGCTGCTCCACGACCAAATCGGACATATCTACAAAAATAAAATAAAACAGAGAAATAAAGTAAAACGGAGGATAAACTAAATTAGAGGAGAATAATAAAAACAAGTACAATGAAAACATAAAAAATAAACCAGAAAAAAAAAACATAAAAAACTAAAACATAAAATAAATTAGAGGAGGATAAAAATAGAAAAAAAATCAGAAAAAAGTAAAACAAAAAATCAATCAGAGTAGAATAAAAACAGCAAAAAAAACAGAAATTTAAAATAGAAAAAATAAACATAAGACTAAAAATAATAATAATAATAATAATAATAAAACGAAAACTGAAAACTAAAAAATTTAATACTGAAAATAAATCAAGCAAAAAAAGAAAGTGAAAAACGAATCATAAACAGAGAACAAATCAATATAAACATAAAAAAGAATCAACAAGTAAATCAAGAAAAATAAAACAACAAGATGAATCAAACAAATTAAAAATATATGATGAAAAAATAAAACCAAAAAAGAAAATAAGGCCCTGTTCTTTTGGACTTAAATTTTTGGCATTTCAGTTCAGTTCAGCTCTATTCAGTTCAGTTCAGTCCACTTCAGTTCAGTTCGGCTCATCTCCATTATAATTACTACTTCATTTCAGTCCACTTCGGTTCAGTTTAGTTCAGTTCGGCTCCTTTCAGTTCAGCTCCGTTTCAGTCCAAAAGAACAGGGCCTAAGACAATTTATTAGTGAATACATACATATATGCAGCCCGCAGTCTGCCAGATGCCACTCCGTCGTCAATCGTCCACCACCAAAGGTTAGGTGAAAGTGTGGAAACCTAATCCTAATTCCCTAAGGGGGCGTTTGGTTCGCAAAGTGGTATGGGTTTGGAATGAGGAATGGGGTTAGAGAGGTATCGGGTTGGAACTTGATACTTAATACCTTGTGTTTGGTTCAATTCTGGAATGAAATCTCATCCCCTTACATGTTGTTTGGTTTAAAAATTATTGGAATGAGGAATCAACTCTATTTTTTTCATTAATCTTTATTTTAATTAATAACATATTTAATTTTAGGACAAATACCATGTTATATTCTAACCAATGTCATTATATTTATATAGACTACGATTGAAAATAGCAAAACCAATTCTCTAAGAACAAAAACTACAACGCAATTGCAATACTTCAGATAAAAAATTCAAATTTTGTTTATTTGAAATAATTATTTAATAATATTAAAGCTAACACTCAAAAATCCTAAATAAATTCCCAGTGATTAACAATTATTCAAATAAAACAAATCCATAAACCATCAAATTTGGCAAATTGTCATGAAAATATGTTGATCATCTCAAGCATTACGACTCAAAAGATCAAGCACCACCTCCCTTTTCCAATCATCATTAGGACTTGAAAAGAAAATCTCCATTTGGCTAGGATTTGATGAAAATACGACCATCATGTGCAGAGCCTTCCCATCCAGGTAAGACAAAAATAAATTCCATGTTAGGTGTACAAACACCTAAAACATTCATTGCAAGGTTTCCTTTCCTTGTTCGATACCTTCCTCTATCCTCGTTTGGAACATGGACTTTAATAAATGTACCATCTAGGGCTCCTAAACAATTCTACAATTATAAAGAAAATTAACAAGTTTATTTACATATAATGTATCTAGAACATTGTTTTTAATCAATTAAAGAATGACTTTTTTTAATTATATTTTAATAGTGTTAAATATACCTGGAAGCATTTCCATCTACTATCCTCGCAATCTTCTGTAATAGGTGTAGGTTTTTTGAGCAAGTGATGGTGTAGCTTTAGAACCGCAAGGAGGCAAAGGTTAAATTGTCTACTAACACTTTCTCCACTCCTATAAAAGTAATGCCCTATCGACCTATTCTTTTTATGATGAGATAATGTATACAAAAACATAGCTACAATCTCTTGTAAGCTCATATTTCTAGTCCCTCTCAACCCACCAATCTCGCTTATCATCTCACAAAGTACACCAAAAGTATGTCTATTCATACGCAATTCACTCCTACAAGCAACATCACTATCTCTAATCAACGAGTTTAAATTAACTAATCTATTACGTTTCTTATCTCTATTTCGGTGTATTCTATGTAGAGTTACACCTAAACTACGTAGCACAAAATACATGAGGATCATGATATTTATTATAACCAATAAAGTTACAAGTAGTTCTGTTTGTCGCTTTCTCTTCTTCCTTACCAGGGATAGTCCACATGACTCCATTTCTGTAAAAGCACAACATAATAAAAAGGATTACCCTATAGATTGATTAGTGTTGACATTAGATGGGTATGATTTATGTGTTTATAGAGTCTATATATGTACCTATCAACTTAGATAATTTGTCTTTCATATCATATCAATATGACATGTTATAAAAAAAAAATATTATTTACCCAAGAATTACAACAAAACTACTAGCAATATACACAAGCCAAATTAAAAAGGAAAAGGAATGCAATAATTCTATGACAACAACAAAAGAAAAATTACGTGCAAGAATATATAATTACTACTCTAATTAGTGCCATTAATTATTAATTAAAGCTTTATTTGTTTAAGCTATACTCATAGTCAGAGTCTTGCTTCTCTGTTTAACAAAACTACTAGTCAGATGAAGGAAAAATAATTAGCTTAGTGATTGATTTATCTATTTTTAGTTGTTTGTATATGCATGAGCTTTATTACTGCCTCATCTTCAAAATTTTCAATAATTTTTGCTAATTTCAGGAAGCAAACAAAGGTTTTGATTTGGATGAAATTTAAAGTACTTCGTATTGGATTTTTGCTAATTACACGAAGGAGTTTTGCGGTTGCCGCAATTTAGATTTCTAACTTTGACCTTATTGAATTTAATTTCGTATCTAATTTCATAAAATAAAGCAATCTAATTCATACAATGAAGGATAGTTATGAATAATAATGGTCAGAAACTCAGAATTATGCTATGACTGTCAATTATTATACAACAAATTTGGGGAAGAAGAGAATGTAAAAATGAATAAATATCATAAAATAAGAACAAGTTTTCAATTTTTATTTAAATTAATGTAAAAATAAGTAAATAAATTACCTGGATGAAGTTGAAGATTTGCTGCTCAAGGATGAAATGATATGGCGGCAGGAGACTCTTCACAATGGCGGCAATTTGGCTTTTCTCTCTCTTCTTTCCCTCCTTTTATTTGATACCTAAGGGAATGGAATGGCCCAAACCCACCTCCCCCCCAAGGTTTCTAAACCCCATACCTCATGGGTTTGAGGTATGGGTTTAAAATCCATACTTTTGCCAACCAAACACATGGTATGGGTATTAGTCATTCTAAACCCATACCTCATACCTATATTTCGTGAACCAAACGCCCCCTAAGAGAGAAAAGAGTGTTTAGTCTTTTGAGTTTTGAGTAAAAAGAAAGAGCAAAGTGAGGCAAAAAAAAGACAGTAAAGTAACTAGTAAATTGAGGTAGGAAAAACAATTAGAAAAGAAAGATGCGGGTACCGGGTACCCGCTCCATATTATTTTATTACCTAGACCCGGCCCGCAAAAGTGGGGAAAACACGGGTCGAATATCGGCTTGCAAAACAGTTTTTTGGCAAAAAAAAAAAAAAAACGAAATTTTATACCAGGTAGTGCGAGTACCGGGTCAGGTTTTTAGCACACCATCTAGCGGGTACAACTTGAATAATCATTCCCTTCCCTTCCTTACGATGAATACTAATTTTACCACGGCCTATGTACTCATCCCTATCAAACATAGACATGTCCCCACCGAACTAGAACAACAATGGATTGAGTCTACTATTTCACCGGCACCATTAACATCCTTACATACTACTAAACAGGATAGTTGCGTACCTATCAAAATTAAACCTACAACACCAACTACTATAGTTAGAGAAGCAGAGATCGAATCCACAAGAAAATACTAAATTTCTACTAATTCTAAAAAGCTATTATGTTATAAGGGGACGTTGAATAGAGTTTAAGCTAAGAAACTACTAGTAAAGTTTAAACAAAATTTGAGGAAACTTTACCAAATTAATTAAATACTAGAACCACGGATCCCTATGAACTAATTCAACGAAACTGAACAGCAACAATTATTATGTTCAAGCAATTACTAGACTAAAGCACACTAATTCTGTCGAATATAGTTACCTTCAAATCTCATCTTACGGCTCTCACACGATTAGATTCATCCTGCCTAATATCCTATGATCTTATTGTGGTATTCTTACCTCTCGGTATCAAATTCAACAATTACCAAACAAATAATCAAAGCGGGCCAGAATTCAATTGAAAGTAACTTCGAACAAGCAAATAAAGCATGAACTAATTAACAACTACTACAAAAATCCACCAAGGGCGTTCATAGTTCACCTAAGCCCTAGTTATTAGACTACTCAGACATATTTAGAAGAAGAGCAATGACAACAATAAATTGAAACATAAACATAAAGAAGGAATCTAATTTATAACTTAAAAGCATAAATTAAAGCAAAGATTAAAAATAAAACCTCGAACGAAATTGATTGATTGATTTAAGAGTTGAAGAGTAACACAAATACTTTCTAACAAAAACCTAAAATTTTTGCTGAAAAGTAATAATATATTTGTGTACATCAGCCAAATAAACTTGGATATTTATACAAAAGTTTAAAAACCCGAGAAAAAAAAAAGTCCATTACGAAGAACCACACGACCAATTGGGCGAAACCCGCCCGATCGGGCACACTTGACTACTGAAAACTTTCCCGAAAGAAATTACACACTACTGCTCAAGCGAAATTCGCCCGATCAAGCGCGATCAGTGTTTTCCTCTAGAAACCTCAGAAACATCTAAGTAAAATCCGCCCGACTGATCGGGCGAAATCCGCTCAATCGGACACAATGTTGAATGAGCTTTTGTTGACAATCTCTGATGAAAATTTTGCTAAGTAAGAACCGCCCCACTGGTCCGGCGAAAACCACCTGATCGGGCCCGTAGCTTGTTTCCTTCCTTCAGAGCTCAAAATCTAAGTAAAAGCCGCTTGATTAGGCTCACACCACAAAAGCTTATTTCGTGCCATAGTCATGATCAACTCGTCTTCAAATGCCCTCTGGACATGTCATAGCTTTCCTAAATTCTTCATTATCGATCAATGGCTCTCCAAACTATGTCTAGTCTCCTACTTTTGCTCTAAAATCAATGTAAAACCACTGAAAACTGTAAAACTTCACTTAAAGCACAAACGACACTAGATTTCTATATATTAGCACAAATAGCTCATAGGAGCTAACGTTAGAACCAAAAATCAACCGAGAATTGGGGGGAAAAAACAACATATATACGAACGTAATTATCAACTACCTCCGTAAATGATTAGTTACAAGTTACAACAATTGGGGCTTTAAGTTTTTCTAGGCAAAGCATGGTTAATTACTAAACAAGAACCCCACTACCTACCTAGATTTTCATACAACCACAAGCACCTCCAACAGCCACCAACCAACATAGAATTCAAACCCCCCCCCCCCCTCCCCCCCGACCCACAAGATTACACCCACCCATAGCAACCATTCGAACCCAACCACCTCCAAAATTCGAGCCCCAATTCAAACCCTAACAACCAATTTGAACACCATTCGAACCCTAACCACCGATTCAAACACCATTTGAACCCTAATTGCACCCTAACCACCAATTCAAGCCTCAATTCGAACACCATTTGAACCTTAATTTGAACCCTAAATACCAATTCGAACCCATTAACCACTAATTCGAACACCCATGAACCACAATAGTCATTCGAGAAAAAATCAGATTCAGGTTAGTTTTGTGGGTTGTAGGGAGAAGAGAGGAGTAGTCGTGGTCGATGTTGCGATAAGATTGGTCAGTAATAGGATGAGAGAAGAGTGGTGGTCGATGGTGAGGTGATAGAGGAGTGGTCAGTGATGTGAGGAGAGAGACTGAGAGTGTGGTGGTTGGTAGTGAGGTGACGTTAAGAGGGGCAATTGGGTCAATTAAAAAAAAAAAAAAAGAAAAAGACAATTGTTGCAACTAATTGACCGGTGACATCCATATTTGGTAGATGTTGCAACTACGGAGGTAGTATTATTTTATGCGATGCAACTAATCAATTTATATTTAGAGATTACAACTTGATTGGGTGTAGGACCAAAATTAATCACGTATAAACGTGTTTGTGTTAAGGTTTATTAGCTGATTACATTGTGTCATTGTAGGTGTCCCCATTATATTTGACTAGATATTTATATTAGCTACTTTAATATATTTTTAGCCAAAAAAACATACAAGTAAAACCTCTTTAAAAAAGCTAGTTATACAAGCGTTTTGAAAATTTGTTTTTTCACCTAAAAACTCACATCGTTTTAAAATGGTCAAACCTCTATTTTTCCATGAACCTTGGACTCAATCCACAAACTCACAAAGACCAACTTAGCAAGGATGGTGAGCGTTAACCGCCTTAGAGTAATAGATAATGAGAATGATCACTAGTAGATTGTCCTCCAAAACGTCGTCCATGTATGAATTGAAAGTGACGATTGGTCTTTGACTAATCAACAAAGTGTAGCTAAGCTAAAGTCAATTTATGGGACTCCCTAATTAGTAATTACAGTTCGTGAGCAAGTGGTTTATATAATCACCGCCAAACAGTCCACTACAAAAAGTGGGGAATAAATACAAGTACTATTACAATGTTTGGTGAACTGCAACTTGACGACTCCCTTCCTACTTCCTACTTCCTACTTCCTACTTCCTACTTCCTACTTCCTAGTAACTTAGCCACTTCGTCCAACGCAATTCAATTCATTGTAATGAAGACACCTCACTCTGCCAACAACACCACCACCTTACACCTCCAACATAACAACATCAAGTCATCAATATTAAATATTCAATATCAACATAAAGTCAAAGTTTTAACAACATTAAGGACCTGTTTACTTCAACTAAATTGAACTAAACTGAAAGTTTTTTAATAAAGAATTAATGAATAGCAAAATAAAAAAAGAGCTGAGCTGAACTGAACGGAGCTAAACTGAATTGAACCGATTTTAAATTGAAGTAAACAGGCCTTAAGTATTGCCTCAAAAAAGGACAGCATTAAGTCATCAATATCAACATGAGCACAAAGTTTTATATATACACATTTTCTCCCATGAATGCATGTATTTCCCATTTTCTTCAATAGTTGTTTATTATTTAATTATTACTATGTAAATAATTTTTTTTGTTTTTTAATTTTAAGTATATTTAAAGAGAAAGTATGAGGTCGGACGAGCCTAAACATTAAATATAGATGAAATAAATAGATCAGTTGCTCTTAGTTATAGATAGGTTAGTTGATTAAACATAATGTCCAAAACTACTAGTTTGACGCCCACAATTTATACTTCCTTTTCACATTTACCCTTTGCTTCCTTTTTAAACTCCCTTCCAATTTTTTTTTTCTCTCTCTAAAAAACCACTTCCACACAACACCACCACCACATCATCAACCACAACCACCTATGTTCGTATTTTTCCCTTCCACCCATGAAACCAGAGCTTGAATCAGCAGCTGGTTCCATGAAACCACCGTGTGGAACAGGCGCTGGTTGCAATTTTTTTGTTCTTTTGTTAATTACGTAATTAATTATTTAATTAAGTAATTAGACAATCAAATAATCTTTTTAACATTTTAATTTTTTTATGTAGAGCGAATAGTTAATTAGAAACTTAATTTGAAATTGATACATATAAATACAAAAATACGTATTAGTATGAAACCAGCGCCTAGTTTAGGCGCTTGTTCCATGAAACTGGCGACTAAACCACATGCCAGTTCCATGGAACTGGCGCCTAAACCAGGTGCTGGTTTCATGGTGCCATCGTTATTCCGATAGCCAATAGTGGTGGTGGTGGTTAGTGAGGAGGATAAAAATTTTAGTGAGAGAAAGTTATTTTTTTAAGTAAAGGGCAAATGGGGAATATTGCATGAAATGTGGATGTTAAACTAGTAAAAGTTGGACGTCAAATAGCAATCCATTAAACCATATGTCTTATAATTAGAGAGTATACTCTTATTTATAGATAAGTTGATTTTATATTATAGAATATAGATAAATGGATATATATCTTTAAATTTACATCGAACAATACTCTTATAACTAGATAGTAGGGATCGGAGTATAATACAAATAGTTCGTATGATTTTTTAATTAATTAAATACATTTACTAAAAATACAAAAAAAAGTATGATATAGAAGAGTTGATGATGTTTGACATTTCCGAATTCCCATCTTGTCTCTATTAATACAAAGCAAGGGATTGATGATTTTTAATTAATTAAAAAAGTAATTCGTATTTTTTGCCTAAATAATGCAGAGGAATTGATGACGACGTGGGATAATATGAAATATATAGATTTAAAAGGCACGATGTGGTTTCAATTACATGTGTTGTAATAGCATCATACAAGAGTATGAAAAAGGAGAGAGCTAAAATGCTAGAATAACAAGATATTATTAGACAATAACTACATTAATACATGATGTAACTAGTTTAATCGGATACATGCATAATGCATTTTTGTGCATGTGATGCGGATAGAAACTTGAGCATGTCAAACGGATGAGGAATAGTTCAAGTGGTTAAAACTTCTCTTCCGATTTCAGAATATCCTGAGATCGATTCTCATCCCGCTCTTATGACTCCCTAACACCAAAACAAAAAATTAAAAAAAAAAACGAAATAATAATAATAAGTATATCATGCTCTACTATTGCATATGACATACTGAACATGAAAATTTAAAGATGTTGTAATAAAAATAGATTGAAGATGTCTAATATTATTGTATTAGTGATTAGTGATTTACAATATATTATTTTTAAACAAGTTAATTATATTTTGACTTTTGATTTATTTCTATGCCATATATATGAGAATTATATTAAATTTCATCGCGCTTTTTAGTATCCTATATACGTTTTATAAAAAAATACGAAAAACTCATATTTGTAGGGTGTCTAATATTTGAACACTCTCTAACACGTTGTATTTACTATTACATTATCATTGAGCATCAAACTTTCATAGAAAATCAATATGTAAGAGATAGTGAATATTCATCAAATCTTGGGAGTATGTTTTAAAAAAGTTTAAGAAATGTTTCCTAAGAACTATCCAAACACAATTTACAACTACATAAAAGTAGTTGAAACTATGTATAATAACACCTTGTTCTTCTTACTTTATTTTTGCTAAACTAAACTTATTTTTACTAAAACTATTAACAATTTATTAAGAATTGAAACTGATTTTTGCTAAATTAACTTATTTTTATTGAACTGAACTTATTTTTTATAAAATTCACTTATTTTACTAAAAGTAAGACAAGAATAAATGGCTTAAATTCTTGATTATATCAAAACATAAATGTTTATTCGTGTTCGACTCCATAAGACTATATGCGCACTTACTATCTAAGAACAGGGGAACTTTTAGTTTCTAACTGTTAGAAACCGTTAGAAACTATATATGAATCATGTTTTCGTTCCTTTTTCTTTCATACGTTTTGATATGCAAATATGTCAATGCACTTGCTTGACTTTTAATATCTTTTGTTGTGTATATGTAAGAAAATAATTGGATATTAATTAATAACGTACTAACTGAGACGATCGAATCAAACAAAAACCCCATATGACTATACTAAATTTTATATATTGAAGGTAATTTGTAATCAATTATTGTTGATGTAAGAAGAAATGTAGTTAATAAATTATGTTGGCTACCAAAAAATTGATACTCCGGTATAAGATGTTGACATGTTAATAATATCTGATCACTAGAAACTTCAACCGTTTTACATTGCAACTAGCTAGTGTCCATAACTCCATAATTAATACTTTTGTAGATTACATTAACTTTTTGATTATAAGTAGGTCCCTTAATTATACATTTACTAATTAAAATTGACACCATAATCCCATATGATTAGAGTAGTAAGTAATCTTCATTTACTAATTCCTTATGTTTGCTGCGTGGAAGCTAAGGTTGGTCTAGGCTTTGACTGATTACTTATTGCCTACCAAAAGAAAGTCTTGAGTTCGTTCCTTATAAATTGGTGACCATTTCACAAGTGTAAGATAAACGAGAGAAAGTCAAGAACTTCTTAATTAGTGAGAGAAAAATGGATAGCATGACTTCAGAAGCAACAACTACAACTACAACTACAACTACAACTACAACTACAACAGTTGAAGATGTAGAGCATGTGTTACTTCCTTACAAAGAAGTTGATGATCATCATCATGCTGATTCCCTTTATGCTCTCCAATCTCATGGTAATTACTTATTTACTATTCTCTAGTACTAGTATTTTTTATATCTTGATTTTTTTTGGTGTATTTTATATTAACATAAAACATGATAACGAGTATATATTAATTAGGATATATATACATATATAGCTCTGATAGTTTATCTATGAAATAAATTGTTAGATTTTATAAAGATAATGGATGGGAGAATTTTTAGACGAATAATTATTAAACAGCTTTTTATATAATCTTTGATAAGCTGCTAAGAATTAAATTATTAATTTGATTGATTCGAATTTAGATGAACTTATATATTAAGTTTTTAATTTATACACATTAAAATTATTAGAGCTATAATACGTTTTTTTCTTGATAGTTGGAAATACATGAAAAATATATATATTGTTCTAGGTCAAGATTTTTAGACATTAAGACCATATCATTTCTATGTACGTTCGACCCCCTTACCATAAGATGATAGGGCAATGTTTGACAATAACTTCTTAATTAACTAGCATTCTCAAATTTGACAAATCAACACTCTAAATATTATTACAAAAAAAAAAAAATACAATTTGATAAAGTCAAATTTAGCAAATCTTACTAAAGCTACTAAAATACGTATTACTTCGTAGGTGATAACGTATGTAATGGATCACGTAAAACTAGCGTTGCTTAACAAACCTTTACTACTACTACTACTATTATTATTATTATTATTATTGTTATTATTATTTTATATATATTTTTGAGAAAATTAAATTACTATCACGAACCTAATAAAGAATAATTAAGTATATAAGATAGAGATGTTATGTAGTTGAAATATGCTTGACGTTGAAAGGAAGGAAAGTATTTGCCTGAATACAAAACGTGCAATTTTGTATAAGAATCTTTTACTTTAATTACTAATGTTATTAACTTAAAATCATATAACCTTTACCCAATTCTTCAATCAGTAAATGGGATAATGACTTCAATCTTTCATTAGAAATGATACTCCGTATAAACAAACAATTATATATTCCTTATGTCCATTTATAGAATGAGCTTATATTTTACATTGATGTTCTTCGATTTTACTATGTATTTCATATTTTTAGATGTATTCAAATTTTTAATTTAACAAATATATTACCTCTTCCAATTATGTTTAAATGAAACACTCTCATACCCTAAAACGGGTTTGCGATTGAAAGAGATAATGGACAGCGCAAAAATTACTACGTATTTAATTGGCACAACGATGGAACTATATTGACACGTTGGTGGAGTACTTTTGACAATTTTGTGATGTACTAGTATTAAGATTTAAGACTATTAACTCTTTGAAAACATACTACGACCCACCCTTGGATTTTGTTTTTCAAATAAGTCACCTAAAATTTCCAATTCTTTGAATTTCCCCATTTTTATGTGGTTTCAATAATATTATACGTTTTACCCAAAAAAACGTTTAATCAAGCAAATGATGTCTAATAATATTTGATCATTCATCATTTCTTAGTGCAATTTAGGACAGCTGGTAGGTTCTTTCTATGTTACGTAGCACTACTACTAACCAACTACAAGTTACAACTCCACTCTTATCCCAAAAAAAAAAAAAAAAAAAAA
>PYUH01004045.1:1604283-1622510 GCA_016808085.1 Suaeda aralocaspica
GCCCCCCCCCCCCCCCCCCCCCAAAAAAAAAACCTTTCGTTGGTAGGAACTATTTTGTATAGAAGTTGTCATATGTCAACACAATTAATAAAATCTGAAACGGTAATGAATAGGCCAGCACTTTTCTTTGCGGTAGCAATCCACCCGTAATTAAGTGGAGCACCTGACCAACAAGAGAAAATGTAAAAAGTTGAAATCTCTTTGAATACATCATCCTTTTAAGAAGCTTGGTGGTTAGGATATTCAATATTAACTAGTAGGTCATAAGGTCAGACCTTGTGGAGCTCAAGTGCTGCTCCTTTGCACTCTTAACACGTATGACATCCACTTTCAAACCTATTTGATTTTCTTTTTATATCAAGTTTTTTTTAATCAAAAACTTAAGTGCATCCACTTACAAAAATTTGCTAGATCTGCGAATGATTCATTCACAACCGCCACAACCATAATGTGTATTTGGTGCTGACAGTTAAAAAAGGTTGTTTAAATGTGGAATATGGTACAGTAAGTTAAAAGAAAAGGCCAAGTAGAAGCTAATATGCTAATTTCATCAAAGATCCCAAGTTCACAAGATAAAGAAGGTTTTGTTTGTTTTGATCAATTTTTTTTTAAGCTGTTAAGAGGTATCATCGACAAGGTTCCATCATCTAGCGCTCTAACCATTACATTTTTTACAAAGCAATGTTGTCATCAAGATTGACACCAAACAATCCAATGCTATACTTTTGCTTTCACGTGGGTTTCAATGCTATCGAACCAAGAAAAGGTATGAAAATAACCCTAATTTGGTAAAGCTTTTTTTAAAAAAGCATTGTCTTGAAAGAAAGGTAGGGTGGGAAACTTATAGGAAAATTATGTCACATAGCACTAAGATTTCCATCAGGAGAGTCTAGGCCTGCCACTTATGTGTCAGCATTCAGTCACTACTGACTAAAGGCAAATTGAGAAGGCTTTACAATTGCGGGCAAAATGATTGCAATTAAGGACTAGCCAACAACACTAGCCCCTGCCCCTTCCCAATTTTTCTCTCTGAAAGGGCATTCAAGAAATTGAAAGTTTGAAACAGCCTGCAGAAAGCTTCAATTAGCAGGTCATTAATGATCTCACAGTTAGAATAGTGGATTATTTGGTTAGAAGACAATTAGTAGAACTTGACTCTGTAGAAATGGGATTGAACAATAACTTTCACCTCTAGTCAATCTTCAACTTGTAACGGGATCTATAGTTATAAAAAAGAACAACAGCAACAACAACAAAGTCTTAGTCCTAAATTTTGGGGTTGATTAGACATGAAACAATAAAAGGAATAGCAAAAGTCATCAGCAAATATCCTCTCTCTCCATTATTTCTTGTTTAGCGCCAAATTTTCTTCAAGTCCCAAAATCCTCATATATCCACCAACCAGCTTCATCCACGTTTCCCAACCTTGCTTTGAATTGTTGGCAGTAATGAGACTCTCAACACAATTGGTAGCACTCAAGTTTCTTCAGGTATTCCTGTCCCCTGTTCATCCTATAGCCAATCCTCTAGCCTCCTTACCAGTTCGATCTTACATGTTCAAACCATCTTAGACGATTTTCCCTCATTTCATCTTTAATAAAAACAACTTCTACCTTATCCCTAATAACCCAATTCCTTTTTTTTTTCTTTGTATGTCCACACATCTAACAAAGCATATATATCTCATTCACACTCATCTAATGGAGGTAACAATACTTCAAAGCCCTATATTCGATTCCATAAAGCAGTGTCGGTCCCATGTTAGTTATAAAAATGGACAAGGTTAATAATTTAAATAGCTCCATTGGGTTTGCTCACTAGACTAAGGGTCTGTTTACTTCAATTGAAAACAGCTAAACTGAACTGATTGGAGCGGAGCTGAGCTGAACTGAATTGAACTGAAAGTTTTTTATGAAGGATTAATGAATAGCAAAATAAGAGAAGAGCTGAGCTGAACGGAGCTGAGCTGAACGGAATGGATTTTAAGTTGAAGTAAACAGGCCCTAAAACAACAACACAGGGGGTGCAACTAACTTGCTCATTAAGAAGATTATAGGGCTAGCTCTTTAAGAAGATTTTCACAGTGAGAGGCTTATAAAAAGAATATCATGGTGACATTTATACCTTTTTGACGATCTTAAAGAAAAGCTCCCCAAAATCACTCCATTCCTAGAAGTCTAGTCTGTACATACTTCGGGTTACTTGGCTTAATCTTTTAGGAGTGTTGCTACATTGATCCTGAAAGGTGGGTTTCTTAATTTAGCATTTACAACTTTTGTAGAGCTTCTAATAAAGAAAGTATTCATCTTCTTTGGAGATACCGAGATTCAAGTCGATCCACCATATTGGCAAGAGGATTCGGTGTTTAGCATAGGATCCTAGAGACTGTATTTACTCATGTCAAAGCATTCCATATTTCCATCCAAAGAAGCTGAAGAGCAGAACTTAGCTAAATTCAGAATTTTATCTAGACTATTCGCAAGAGTAGTATGAAAATATTCATATAAGTAGTTCTACAACCGTTCAATCTTCCACTTTTCATCCATGTCATGATCTTCCACTCTATAACCTATATTGTTTCGTGTTTTCCATAGGGGAAAAAAGGCTTTCTCGTTTCGAATTACAAATTCTAACCCACTATGAAATTGACTTCTTCTTAATAGGATAGTCACGACATTTATGTCACTGAAACACACTACTAGAGAGTTTTGATAAGTTCAATTTTGTGAATCCATGTGAAGAGACATGCAAAGTTTATTATACTGACCTTGTGATACATATTAATAAAGTGATTAAGGAGGGTCATGGAATTTCGCTTCAATCATTCATAGTGACAAGACAACTTTAAGATAAACACTATGTAAGCATTCTAAATTTTCCAGGCAGCACATTACTACTTTTGGTAGGTATATTAGCTTTTCACACACATTGACCCCTTCAATAACTTAAAAGATGACCCCTCTCTCGCCCTGTTGATGCAGTCAAGTTTCTTAACAAAAAGCTGATGAACGAAGAGCAGAAATTAAGTACTGATGCACAATATGAATTAGCCATTACAAATTTACAAGACTGTTAGATAGAAGAATTACAATTCATTGTATAAAATACGAAGTACTACACAAATTTCTCTGGGAAAAGAGTTTGTAAACAAACCTGCAATTCTGAAGAACTTTTCGTTTTTAAACTCAGACAGTCATAAAGTTTACTCCACTTCATCGAGCAATTGTCAAGAACTCCAAACCGGTAATATTGCTGCAATTGATGAACCGGAGCTGTAAAAAAGGCACAAACAGTAATTCAAATACTCCAAATAATCACCAAATATAGAGTTTGTTGAAAAAATGCACACAACATCAATGTAGTGATTGTTGTAAACCCTATAATATTTCGCACAAGTGCGAAAATAGGGGATATAAAGGCAATCGACATCAAATGAGTTACAATCAAAGCATCAAATGATGAGAATGAGCTTTTTCTAAAGCTTAATTCTAAATCCTAAAGATCAAAATTAACCATCAGCTCAAATTCTAAAGATACTAAATCTCCGAATTCGTAATATCATAGATGATTAGAGATTATATTTTTTAATCATTTCGAAAAAGGAATTAATTAGCCAGGAATTAAGTAAGAAATAGGATCAAATAGCATAAAAATACATCTTAATTTTTGGACAATTACAAACTGTAAAACAAATATATAAAAAAAAAAAATAATAATAATAATAATTATAATAAAGAGAGAAAGAAGAGAATACAGTAGCAAAACCAGAGAGCGTCGAAACACGGCATACAGTTCAAGCGCCGGCGTGGATTGTCCGTCATTTTTGTTTCCTCCGCCGTAGTCATCGCCGTTTCCCAACGAGATGGAGGATGAGAAAGGCGAGACTGTGAGAGACTAGACAGAAAATATAGTTTTGTTTCAAGGCTATTAATGTAATTATGTAATACTAAAGGAAAATTTGCCGAAATATAGCTTTTAATGGGGTAGTGTGATAATAAAATTTTCCACTTATGCTGATTTACTATTTTTATATATCATAGTGATTTCTTGGATATTATCTCGTCATTTTTTTGCGCGAATACACCTTTTAAAAAATTTCTTGTAAAAACACACCTTAAACTTAATTTTTTTTTTTTTGTGAAAACACACCTTGAGGTCGGTTTCCAACGGCATTGACCACTTTGTTTAACCTAAGTGCACTCTTCAACTGTTTTTTTACTCTTCTTCTATGTTCTACCTTCTTCATTCTCTCATACGACCTCCATAACCACCTCTCCTCATTCATCCATGAACGAACACACTAAAATGAACCAAAATCAAATTCATGAATGAACACACCAAAATGAACCAAGATCAATTTCATGAATACATTCAAATCAAACGAACAATGTCATACCTCCATAACCACCTCATTTGAATGATGAATCATTCGTTTGGGCTTTAAGATGCATTTAAAATGACTTATCTTGGTAAATCGAACTCAAAACTTTGAACTTAAATTCCCCAAATTTTCAGCCAAAATAAAAATATATTGTCAATATAAATTCCTTAAATTTTTCATTTCAATTAAATTTGAACCAATTCAATCAAATTTGAACCAAGAATACCCAAATTAATCCCTAAATAGGGGAAAAAACACAAATTCTTCCAATTTTGACCAAAATTGAAATACGTTAAATCAAATTCAAACTCAACCCAACCCTAAATATTCAAATTAGAACAAAAAAAACCCATAACCCTAGTAAATGAGAAGGCAGTTTGGTGGTGTGAAGGTGGTGTTGTCGTGCCAATAGTGGTGAAGACGATGTGGGGGTGGTTAACACAATGATGGTGGTGGGGTATGAGAGAGGTTAGTGATGATTTTTGTTCAGGGAGTTGGGTTAAGTAGGAAAAGAAGAGGGAGAGTGTTCAAATAACTGAAAAAGAGTGGTCAACACCTAAGAAAATCGGTCAATGCCGGAAACCGGTTTCAAGGTGTGTTTTCGCAAAAAAAAATTAAATTTAAGGTATGTCAAGAAAATTTTTAAAAGGTGTGTTCTCGCAAAAAAATGAATTTAAAATGTGTGTTTTGGAATAGAACATTTTTTTTTGCAAATTACATGTGAATTAACAAATGGTTAGGATTTGAAAGAATAAATAATCCGCTTGAAGCTAGATTGTTGGAGGTTATTGAAAACATTTTGCATGATAGGGATTACTATTATTTATTCGCCAAATGATGTTTATCAAGCGAGTTGATCAAGAAATATAAGGGTTGATTGACTCGTGCTCTTTTAATTTCAAGCCAAATCGAGTTGTTCACGAATCTCTTCTTTAAAGTTCCAAATCTCAAATTTTAAGCTTCTAATTATTATATTTTCTATTCTTTACATATATTATACTTTTTCTAGTTGTTGCTTCCTTACCAGTTGGTTATAATGATGTTGGTGGTGTAAGAAAGCAAATGGCTCAGATTCATGAGTTTGTTGAACTTCCTCTTAGGCATCCAAAGCTGTTACCGGGAATTGGTATTAAACCTCCTAAAGGATTTTGTTGTATGGACCTCCTGCACTAGTAAAGCCATGATTGCTAGAGCATTTGCTAATGAAATCAGAGCTTCTTTTTCTTGATTAATGGACCGGACATTATGTCAAAAATGGCCGGGGAAAGTGAAAGTAACTTAAGAAAGGTATTCGAAGAAGCTGAGAAGAACGCACCTTCAATCATTTTTATTGATGAGATTGATTCCATTGCTCCAAAGAGAGACAAGAGAAATGGAGAAGTAGGAAGGCGTATTGTTTCTGATAAGTTGATATTTGACATGTATTTTACCCCCGATGTCGATTGATTTTTAGCTCTAATACGGCTCTTTTGATCCATTTCTACTAATTTTTGCTATTTCGAGCGTTTGTTGTGCTTTTTATAACTTTTTACAGGAATCGATGATTTATCGTTGTTTTTCGAGCCTTTTGAAGCACTTGAAGAAGTTAGTGAAGAGTTGAAGTCATTTGGGAAGCTTTACTAAGGATTAGGAGTATTAAATGAAGAATTAACGAAGCAATTAAGGAAACAAGCAAAGAAATCGAGAAACGAGCCAAGCAGGTTGTTCGCCCGGGTCGAAGCCAACTGCCCGAGTGGGGGTTGCTCGCCCGGACCCCTCCGGTCGGGCGGGCCGCTCCGAGGAAGTTTTTCACGCGTTTTCTCCTTTGCTAGGACTTAGTATATAATACTTTTGTACTCCAAAATCCTAGTTACGTTTTTATTCATTCAAGAAACCCTTGCTTAGCCCTAATTTTCTCTCTAAGTGTGGAATACTTTTCAATCATTCAATTAAATAATATTCAGTTTTATTTAATCTTAATTCTTGTTCTTTATTCATGCTTAGTTTTAGTTTTAATTTATGCTTTTAGTTTTATTAGTTTCATGCTTAGATTTAGTTTGATAATTATTGTTAATTTATTTAGTTTAATCATGTTTAGAGTTCAAATTTCTATTATTGATTTAGTTTTTGTATTTTCAATTATGAGTGAGTAGTTCCCTTTTTAGGACTAGGGGATCTATGGATTGATTTTGATGTTTCGTTCATAATTGTTAGTTTGGCTTTTAATGTTCTTGAGTTCCTGTTGCCAACTTTTATTGCTTTTAGTTAAATCACTACAAGAAAACAGCTTATTAGCGACGGAATTTTGCGACGGAATTATTACTTTTGCGACGGAATTTTCCGTCGGTATTTTCCTACAAAAGTTTTTACAAAATTTAATGAATTTGTGACGAAAAATTGAATTTTACGACGGAATTTTCCGTCGGAATTTTGCGACGGAATTTATTCCGTCGGAATTTTGTGACGGAATTTATTCCGTCGGAAATTCCGTCGCAAAATCCCGACAGAATTAATTTTGTTGTTTTACACTTGTTTTGTCGCGCAAAAACAAAAAAAAAAAAAAAAAAAAAACCCTAACTCCTTCTTCTTCCCTCAAACCTTACTCCCTCTACACTCCCTCTCAATACTCCCTCAGTCGGCGGCTCCTTCTTCTTCCCTTCTTCTTCTTCTTCGTCTTGTTCTTCTTCTTCGCCGTCTTGTTCTTCTTCGTCGTTGCTGCTTCTTCTTCGCCGTCTTCTTCTTCTTCGTCGTTGCTGCTTCTTCTTCGCCGTCTTGTTCTTCTTCTTCGCCGTCTTCTTCTTCTTCTTCGCCGTCCTTCGTCGGCTTCTTCTTCGTCGTTCTTGCTTCCCATTTTTTCATTTTGGTAAGTTAAATTAATTCCCTTTTTTCTAAATCTTGTTTTTTTTTTTTGTTTTTTTTATGTTCTTCATTTAAATTTCTGTTCTAAATCTTGCTGTTTGTTTTGCTGTTTGTTTTTCTAAATCTTGTTTTTTTTTCTAAATTTTTTCATTTTTCTAAAAATGAGTTTGCCAAATGCAAGGCAGCAGTTAAGAACAGTTAAATCTGACTCTCGTCAGAGGCAGATTCCAGGAAAGAATAAATCGAATGCTAAAAATAAGGATGTTCCTCCATGGTGTTCTATTCCAGGAACTCCATTTCGTGTGGTAATTTTCCTACTCTGATTCTGTCCTCTCCTCTTGTCTCTAATTTCTGTTTGTTTGCTTGAATAGGGAAGGAGAGAGTTTTCTTAGAAGTAGCTCGTGTTCTTCGTAAGAAGATCTATGTTCCTGCAGCAACACTTCGTCTTTTGGAGTGTTTGGAGCTGCCTGCAGAGGATATGCAATGGTTTACGCTTAATGAACATGAGAGCAACATACATGTTGTACCTATGTGGACAATTGCAAGCTTCAAACGGTTGAAACAGTTGTCATGTCAGTATTCGGTAAGTTACAAAATGTTGTGATTTGCTGAAGTCTTCTTTTAAATTGTATACTCCTAAGTCCTATTTTACCGGAGAATTGTTTTCCTTTCCTTATCTAAGTTGATCTCAAGTGAAGCAGGATAGAAAATGATTGAGTTGATTTCATCATTTTGGGATAACATTTTGGGTTTCTTATGTTTGTCAGGAAAGGTTCAGTCTGATAGTTGTATTTTCCCCCACCGGCTGGACATTCGGTAAAGGAAAGAAATCTGCAGGCCGTGGAGGGAGAAGGTGGCAGCAGGGTACTATTATAAGGTGAAACTTATGTTTAGATATTTTGTTCAACAGTGTTGGATATTGTCTAAAATTAGCCATTTGCCTGAGATGCCAGATTCCATCACAATATCACATTAGCTCCTTTTCTCCTCTTGTTTTTTTTTTCTTTGTGATTTTCCTTTGGATATCTATATGATGCTGTTTTTTGGTCTTTTATTTGTGTTAGTAATTTTGTCCGTATATGTTAAATGTCCTGCTCTTCATGGCATCATCTAGAGTTTTATACAGTTACGACTTATGATTGATATAAAAGGAATAGGACATTTGAAAATTTGAATGTAAATATTCAATACCTGTGAAGTGTGAAGCACTGAAGCCTGTGAGGTTCTAGGCAAAGTCATTTTAACCTTTTTGGGGGTCTTTTTTTTCCCCTGCTATTAGTCGGACTACATTAGTGATTGCTGAGTGAATAGTGGAGTTGAATGTCAACCCTACAAGGCTACAGCTGTATTGGGCGTCAATACTTGATCATGCTGTTGGCTCATTGCGATTGCTTTAGACTTCGTTCCATAATTTTTAGGCAATATAATGTTGCTGTAAAAAAGACTAAAATTTCTAAAGTTGTGCCCTTATTATAATTTCAGAGATTATGTCAACATGGTTGAGACTTAAGATGTGAATTTTGACCAGTGACCTTTATGTACAGTATTTTAGTTTAGTTTCTTTGTAAAGGACCTCAGGTCAAATGGATGGAGTACTTTGTTTTGGGTCCTTTTTATGCTATTCATCTTTGTTAAGTTTACTTAAAGCTTTGTTGATTTTATTTTTTTTTACTTGCTTGCTGCAAAATTTAGGTATGAAGTGCCTTACAGTGAGCATTGCAGCTTTGAAGAACTGAGGGAGTTTGTGAAGCTTATTTCTCCAGTCAAAATAATACCTAGTGTCAACAACGAGAGTGAAATCTCTAGTAATGCCATGATTGAGCTCTTGTTGTCATAATCCGATTGTAAGCAGATCCATTTCAGTGAAATTGGACCACGAAGGCTGGGACTGCTAGGTGAAGTCTTACAAGTTCATTTGGCCTTTCAAGATTAGATGGTGCAATAAATTTTTGTAGGTTATGTTATCAATATGCGGAATCAATTTTTGTGTAACTGGATATTAGGCTTGTGAATGTCTTATAATTTTACTTGGGAACCAGTGATTATTAGGTCTATGTATGTATCCATTGTCCAATTAAGCTATATAAAAATTCTTGAAAATAATAAGATGTTAAGCTCTTAAATAGATTCAATTTCTGTGTTTTTTTTTTTAATTTTAAATGTCGAACATAAATTATGCACTAGTTTGCGAGGGAATTTTCCGTCGGAAAGTAGAAATTTTCCAACGGAATTTTCAAGATTTGCGACGGAATTTTCCGTCGCAAATTTAAGATTTTCCGACGGAAAATTCCGTCGCAAAACTGACTTTTGCGATGGAAAATTCCCTCGCAAATTTGCGACGGAAAATTCCGTCGGAAATTTTGTTTTGCGACGGAAAATAATCTTAAATTTTGCGACAAAGGAATTAGCGACGACACGTTTCCGACGGAATTCCGTCGCAAAAGTATTTTCCGACGGAATTCCGTCGCAAAAGTATTTTCCGACGGAATTTCAGGATTTAGCGACGGAATTTTTCCGTCGCAAAAAAGCGGTTTTGTTGTAGTGAATATTGGCCGGGTTTAATTGTTAGTCTGATATTGTTGAAATCGATACCAAGAGGTAAGATTACCACAATTAGATCATCGGGACAATAGGCGAAACGAGTCTAAGTGAGCGAGGGCCATTAGAGGAGTTTTGAAGGAGACTAGATTCGAGAGAATTGGTGAACCTTGATTCAAGGAAATTAATAATTTGTTAATCAATTATGTGCAATTCATTTGTTAAGCTATGGTGAACCGATGTCCTAGGCTTAGTTATAAATTTATTCCTTAATCGATTCATTCCTAGTATTAGTTAACTTTTTAGTCATATCCCAATATTCAAAAGCCCATTACGGCAAAGTGACTTTTTAGAATTAGTAGAATTGTTTGCTTTCCTGTAGATACGATCTCTACTTCCCTGTCTACATAGTTAGAGTAGTAGGTTACTTTTGAAATTTGCAGAAGAGGTTGATTTGGAAAAATATCAAAGAAAACAAATGGGTATGTGGGTGCAAATCTTAGTGCTCTTGCACAAAGGTAGCTCTTCAATTTATTAGGGAGAAAATGGATGTTATCGACTTAAGATGAGACAATTGATGATAAGGTGTTGAACTGTATGGCTGTTTCAAACGAATACTTTCAAATTGCCGTAGGAACTTCAAACCCATCAGCCCTTCGTGAGACAGTCATGGAGGTTCCAAATGTTTCGTGGGATGATATTGGTGGTTTAGAAATTGTCTAAAGAGAGCTTCAACAGACTGTACAATACCTTTACAATACCCTATGGAGCATTCAAAAGTTTGAGAAATTTGGCATGTCACCTTCTAAAGGAGTTCTCTTTTACAGGCCTTCTGGTTGTGGTAAAACGTTGCTAGCGAAAGCAATTGCTAATGAATGTCAAGCCAATTTCATCACTGTGAAGGGACCAAAGTTGCTTGTCAAGTGGTTCGGAGAAAGTGAGGCAAATGTGAGGGAAATATTTGACAAGGCTCGTCAATCTGCTCCTTGTGTGTTGTTCTTTGATGAACTTGACTCCATTGCTACTCAGCGTGGAAGTTTAGAAGGAGATGCTAGTGGAGCTGCTGATAGAGTGTTGAATTAGTTGTTGACCAAGATGGATAGAATGAACGCTAAGAAAACAGTCATTGTCATAGGAGCTATAAACCGACCTGACATTATCGATCCTGCATTGCTAAGACCTGGAAGACTTGATTAGTTGATCTACATCCCTCTACTTAATGAGATTTCCCGCCTTCAGATATTCAAGGCTTGTTTGAGGAAATCCCATGTCTCTAAGGATGTCGATCTACCTAGTCTTGCTCGATATACTCAAGGTTTTGGTGGTGCTGACATCACTGAAATCTGCCAACGTGCTTGCAAGTACGCTATCAAGGAAAACATTGAGAAGGATATTGAAGTAGAGAGGAAGAGGGCAGAAAATCCAGATCCTAAGGAAGAAGATGAAAGCAAAGCGTTTTCTAAGATCAAACCAGCACACTTTGAGGAGTCAATGAAGTTTGCTCATAGAAGTGTAAGTGATGCTGACATACGCAAATACCAATCATTTGCTCAAATATTGCAGCAGTCTCGTGGTTTTGGTTCTGAATTCCGCTTTGCCGTTCAAAGTAGTGCTGCGGTTGCTAACTCCGCTCCTTCAGGTGGTAGATGATGATACGTATGATTAGTAAGTCATAATTTGAACTAGTCTCATAGACTCTTGTAGACTAGCAGTGTTGTAAAAAGTATTTATACGTTGGATAATTATGGTTAATATATTGATTTTTCTTTCATATGCCTATATTTTGCTCGTTATTCTTTCAGGTCTTTTAGAAATATGACCTCAATGTATGTAGTCCTGCTACTGAAGTCCTATAATTCTGGTTCTTTGATGACATATTCATCAACTTGTTCTTGCATTTATTCTAAAGTAATATTATGTAGTTGAGGTTATCATACGAACACTTATTCAATTAGCTAATTAAGGCTATCGCAACTCAATCAACTACAACTAATAAGATCAGTTCATTCCCAAGCATATACTCTATACGTACTATTTCATTCTTTCAGGAGGATATTTCTTCAAAATGTCACTTGTGTTAAACAGCAGGCTTATCAGAATGTTGCTTGAGTCATGTACCATGATTCTATCAGTGCATGGTATGCTGGATGAGCATGCTTAAAATGAAAAAAAAAATGTAATACATGCACTGATGCACAATGGACACATCAAAGGTGAAAAACTAGGAGGAAATGGGATAAAACATGCTGAAGGACGAAGGTTCTCAAGGATCTTAACAGTTCAGGAAAAAGTTGGAACTTACTCCACTAAATGAAACAGATCATTGTAACATTGTTTACAAAAGCAACATCCAGTAGGAAGACTTCAACCCAAACTTTCCTCTACGAATTTTACAATATTCTGTACACATTACTCTTACAAAAAATACACATGAATAGCCCCATATGTGCAACCTATGAGCTAATTCAGTCTCATATGCAACTCAAACACTCGTCTTCGGAGAAACCCCCCATAACAATCACCGAGTTGACGACAAAATTAAACCCCCTTACAAAATAATTTACATCCAACCAATAATTTACTAACTAAAATGAGGAACTCATATCCTGGGTCCCTTTATCAGAAAAACATTACCTTGCAGCCTTGCAAAGGAATCACTTCAGAGGCAGATGTTGATTAGAGCAGACCATTCAGTTTCATACAGAATATCTGGCCAAAACTTCCAACTTAACAAGCCTAAGAAGGAAAGAAAGTAGTTGTATATAGGGGTTGCTCAGCTGTTTCACCATTTCAATGTGAGATGGCCAAAATCTGAAACCATAAAAATGTGGCATGCAGTATCACAGTATATGAGGTTGCTTAAATTATCTTGCTTGAAATTATGTGAAAAGCATCTTCAACTCCTCTATACGTGCGCTCCTAACTTCTTCATCAGTCAAGGCACCAGAAATCATCCTCTGCTTTCTTGCCTGTACGGCCTCCATCCTTTCCTCCACTGTTCCCTGCCACGGTATTATTTATAATCAATCAAAACGAAACCCAATTACCACAAGGTAACTGATAAGTAGATGCTTAATGTTGCATTACAACGTATTAAAGGAGTATGTTTGAGAATTGAGACCATATAATTTATGAACAGCTAAAAGTAAATCACAATATCATATTAGTAAGCTATTAGGAAGCTATACACAGTTGTTTGGTTCAGTTTGAAAAGTTGCTAGTCTCGATTTCTCACACTGTACTTACCAGTATAGAGAATTAGAGAGTACTTCCTAGTAATTGTCTAAAATAATTGGCAAGCAAAAGCCGCACACAACTACAGAGAGATCAAATTATCTAGTGTTTTAGTCAGCCAAACACGATTTCAGTATACTCTAACCAGGTAGTAACAAGTAGGACCTCCAATTTACCAGTAGTGAGGTGAAATCCTAATTTGTTTCTAATATATTTAGGTCCAGCCTGCAAAGGAGGAAAAAGTTACCTTGATGATGAATCTTTTGATTGTTACAGTCTTTGTTTGGCCAATCCGATGAATACGCATGACTGCTTGTTCTTCTACAGCCGGATTCCACCATGGATCCTACATAAGCAGCACCAGCATTAAAGATATAGATCACATAACTACATTGAAGGCTCCTATAGTAGAAGTAATAGCAATCCTTGCGGAAACAAAAGAAATAAAAGTTTGACAAAGCAGTGAGTGTCCATGTTTTTTTCAAAACAAACAAACATTTTGTGAAAATCAATCTCCTTCTCAGGACAGAAAAAGTACTGTATCTATATTCTGTATTATAATGTAAAAAGGAAGAGAAAGATCTCAAATCCAATCTCAAAGCAACTTACACATTATGAGGATTCTGTATTATAATGTAAAAAGGAAGAGAAAGATCTCAAATCCAATCTCAAAGCAACTTACACATTATGAGGATTCTGTATTATAATGTAAAAAGGAAGAGAAAGATCTCAAATCCAATCTCAAAGCAACTTACACATTATGAGGATTCTGTATTATAATGTAAAAAGGAAGAGAAAGATCTCAAATCCAATCTCAAAGCAACTTACACATTATGAGGATTCTGTATTATAATGTAAAAAGGAAGAGAAAGATCTCAAATCCAATCTCAAAGCAACTTACACATTATGAGGATTCTGTATTATAATGTAAAAAGGAAGAGAAAGATCTCAAATCCAATCTCAAAGCAACTTACACATTATGAGGATTCTGTATTATAATGTAAAAAGGAAGAGAAAGATCTCAAATCCAATCTCAAAGCAACTTACACATTATGAGGATTCTTAAAAATTCTAGTGAATCATCATATTAAGCAATAAATCAGCTTATTGCATCTTTGACCCCAATTCTAATCCTAACAAATCTATTCCAAGATTCCCCAATGATCCCTTCAACTTTTGCCCAAAATCAATACTAAAGGACTATTAATTAGATAAAACCAATATGTTGGCTGATTAAAATGCAGAAACATCAGATCTCAAGCTTCACTTTATCATAGGACATATAAGAAAGAATAATTCTCCACTCCAAATCAAAAGGTTTGAATGCTAAAGGAAGAAGGTTTTCAATATATAAATTTTCTATGTTATTACTAGTTTAAGAATCTTCATCAGCACTAAAGGCATACTAATGCAGTTATGCATTAATGCTGCAAATTACCATACTAAAAGCATACTAGCAATTCATGACAAACCAATTTCCCTGATAACGCAAATGTATGAAATCAATATTACTCGTCACATTAGTGCACATGTTCTGGAATAAAATTTCTAACATAATTCAATTGTGCAATATAAATCACAGCTGTATTGGAAAACATTATCCAAAAAAACAGTTATACTAATCTATCCCCTACCAGGACAAAGGCATTGGAAGCAGCTGTTAGATTTATACCCACTCCACCAGCCTTTAATGACATGAGCAAAACCTATATCACAAGGAAGTTTCATATAAGAATATAACATCAAAACGGGAGCATTTGTCTACTCAGATTATGATACAGCATTGTCTAGAGAACAAAAGTGCAACTGCAAGCCAAAAAATAAAATAAGCATACCATCACGTCATTATCTTCAGAAAATTTTTTTAATACTTTCTCACGTTGCTGTTGACTTAGAGTTCCATCAAGGCGAAGAAAGGATATATTATTCCTGCATAGGAAATTAACAACCTAAGTAACTTTCCAAATACAAAATAATGTATTGCTCTCAATAAAGCCAGGCAACAGCGAACACATTTTTCACCAAAGATAGCAGTGTCAGATTCTTAACACCCCAATCATAAATATACAGCTTCAAATTTTCAATCATTTCAAAAGTCAAGAAAACTATTAGAAAAACAGTGAACAAAAACCCTGAACAGCACTTGCATTCAGACTATGTAAGAGCTGCACAGAATCAGTGTGACAAAAACAAGACATTGTAATAGTGAACTTAATTTAGCTTCTGGAAAAATCAATATTGTCCACGCAAACAGAAAACAGTTCCCTAAGAAAATGCAAGCAAATTCTTTGTGTGTATGTATAGGCTGAATAATTGTGATAGTCACAGGTAAACCAATAATAGACTTTGTTAAGTCACATATCAAGTTACAATACTTCAAGAAGTCAACAAAATTACAAGCAAGCAAAATCAAGGAGTATTCAACAAGACAAAACAACTACAATTTCTAAAATTTCCCACCAGCAACAAAAAGGTACCGTGTAAAGGGAATCTCCAACAGGTCCAAAAATGCAGTCCACTGGCTAAAGACAATGCTTTTGGACCCTGATGATCGCAGACTTTCCAATTCTCGCAACAATGATGAGACTTTTGTAGATTCAACCCAATTTTTCTCAGTATCTACCTGAAATCTACTGTCAGTTGGAGCTGTGATGAGATCTTTTTTGCTCACCATGTTCCTGAAAAAATTTATGCCTATTGAGATTCCGAACAATTCAAACAAATAAAACTTGGTCCAACAACATTTGGGAAATTCTTAAAAAAAATATGGAGGGGGTGAGTATGAAACCAAAAACATCAACAAATGTCAAATTCAAAATTGTGGAACAACTCTATAAAAACAGTGAGGAGGAATGTAGCAGAAGGCAATAAAAAAGAGAAACAGGAATATGTGGTCAATTACTCAAGAGTTCTTGAATATACCTGCAGACAGGACATACACCAGAAGAAGAATTCCGCCAACTAGTCAAAAGGCACTCTCGGCATAAGCGATGAGCACAAGGAGTCAGAACTGCATCTTCAAAGGATTCAAGACATATTGGACACTCTCCTTGCTCCCCCTTTTCAAGCTCTTCAACAACCTCTTGAATAAAAGCCTTTGACGGTGCAACTTTCTCTTCGCCTTCAGCAGCACCATGGCCCCCTTTAAGAAAACGTTTTGCCAGCTTATTCAGATCAGCATAATCTTGTGTATCACCTCGACTGTTTACATAAAAGAGAATTTAAGAAACCATATTCATACAGAAATCTAGGAAAAAAGATGTGGACCATGATAAACAAAATTAATATATTAATTGCAGAACTCAAAAGCATATGATAAACAGAAACATGGTCAATGAGTATGTCGTCAATGTAAGATTTTTAAAACATATATAAACATTACCACCCAAACCCTGAAATTCCACTAGCCTTGAAAAGCAAGCTTCAAATTTAGAATTACAATGTAATTTTAACTTGAAAAAAGATAAGCTTTTTTCTTGAAAAGAAAAGATCTTGTGAAATGAGCAACAAAATCAGCTAAAATTGACCATACATAGCAACACTTGGAATAAGCATAGCAACCAACTCTATGGCTAAAGTGAGATCAGTCAATGAGCACAAATTCATATACTTGCTATCAGGCAAACTACAAAATGGATCACCAAGCACCGCATATTAAAAGACTTAAAACAAAGGAATATACGGAGTTCATTGTCCGCACCTCATGACAAGAAAAGGATGGTCACAGCATTGGCGCAGTCGTAAGAGCAGTTCTAGTATAGAAGCATAATTATACATAACCCGCCCTTGTTCTACGAATCGATCAAACTTTACCTGCAACATTTTCGAAATATGAGACAAACCAAGATGGATCATACCAACACAACAAATTCTAAATAAACTGATGCCCAACGAATTACCTTAGATTTTTTTAACAAAGCATCATAAAAGTCCCTTTCAGCTTCAGTTAACTCACAATAAACCACCTGGACATTGGCTGGAGGCAGGACTAAGATAGGTCTGCATAATAGAAAAATTACCGATCATAATGAGCAGAGGAAAGTAAATCGAAAATTTACAAAAACAACTTTAACAGTTTAACATGCTCCCACCTTCCTTCTCGATCAACGGTATACTTTGTTCTTCGTAACATAATAGGCTTCAGAATTGACTGAACTAGTTTCAATCCTCTTTCATCACCCTCCTCAAATGGCTTCTGAACAAGTTTATTCCACCTGTAGTAACAAATGGTTCAATATACAACTTAAAAATCATAATGCTTAAAAAATAGCAACTATTGCTTATATGCTACAAGTCAGCTGAATTCCTAGCAGAGGTCTAGACTCTAGAGGATACTTGATACATTAAAAATCACAAAAGCACAGAATTCCAATCAATTCTTTGGAGGACTTGCTTTATATATTCCCACAAGCCACTGCAAAAGGTTCATGAATAGAAGGCTAGTATGAGAGTTCAACTGTATTAGAACTTTGTTTGTTTGTTTAAAAGCTTTCAAAAGAACACAAATAGGACATTGTTGCAGCCAAAATGATAAAGAGATAGTAAAGTGGAAAGAATTGGTCCTCCTTCCTTTGCTTTCAACTGTTAAACAATTCATTAAAAGACTGTAAATGGCTTAAAAAAAAAGTGACCCTAATATGTATTATAAGGTTACCAAACTAGCATACAAAACATTTGCATCATCCACAAAAAAAAAATACAAATCAAATCAAGAAAAAAAAAACAACTCAAAAAATCAAATAGAGACAGAACAGAAGCTTACCATGCCCAATTTCCCCATGGCTCCACCTTTAAAAACCGAAGAAGACTATATATGTCCTCAAGTTTGTTCTGAAAACAAAACAATAAAAAATTATAGAGGTAACCCATCTTCTACAGACTTGAATAAAACTACTTTTGTTCACTAGAGTCTGAGGATGCTGCATATGACGAGAATCAAATCCTAATTAAATAATAGTCCTTTAAAGCTCCTATACAAAACAATAAGATTTAAGCTCTCCAGTATAGAGTATGGCAAAAAATTACATAAGAGAAGTAGATCTGTATTAAACTCTAACAAAAATAACAGCAAAGTAAGAGCAGATGCAGGCTAAGCCAGAACTGGAGAGGGAGAAATTGTAAGGCTTTAAGCCTTGCAATAGCCCATCACTGAAAAAACTCACTTCAAATTCAAATTCTCTTCCTCCCTCCCTTCTCTCTCTCTCGCTCTCTCTCTCTCTCTCTCTCTCTCTCTCTC